>JAOEHI010019425.1:0-61821 GCA_025447815.1 Percopsis transmontana | reverse complement strand
CAGTTTTTTCCCATCCGCTACTAGCCTTATCAACAAGGCCCGGAACCCACCCTGACACTCTCCACACTCCACCTCTGCCTCTAAATGTCACAATGACTATGTGTTACAATAACGCTCATCTCGGACTGCTCCCTGTTTTGTTATATACTTGCATATTTAAAATACTCTGCATACTGTGAACATTTGCACATTGACTGTACTTACTCTTCTTATTTTTACTTTTTATAACATACTGTGTTTATATATTTATATTGTTTATATTTTAATACTCGATTTTCTTATTTGTCTTATATATAGAGAATGTTTATCCATAACATCAATATCTAATTCCACAGCTAAATAAACTGCGTACTTTCCACGTAAAGGTTGTCTATGGAGGAGAGTGTGTGCATTAGTTACCTGCGTAGCAAGCTTCTCCACAACAAAGCAGGTGAATAAACATGGACCATTATGATAATGGTGGTCTTGAGGCGATGCCTCGACGGTTTTACGGTTCATCACTCGGGTCCAAGGTTGACAGAGGTTAAAGCTGGAGAAGGCATCAATGGAGTTTCTCCGTCCACGAATGCCGAGAAAACATCTAAACTACAGTACATATTTGTAGTCCACTGCGTATCTCGGTAACTTCTTTTGTGCAAACCACCCAGGGGTTAACAATCCTCATATTAGCTGATAACCTCCAGAGTGGCCCTCTCACTTCTGCTCCCTAGCTCTCCCCTCCATATTCCCCTCAACCTGAAACCACCGAGCCCTCAACTTCTATGTGGTGTCAGACTGAACTCCTCCCGAGAGAGAAGACCCTTGTAGACAGAATGCCACATCTATGTGATAGAGCGAGGAGAGGAAGGCTATATCTACCTCTTCTGGTTTGTGGGTGTGGGTGTGTGTGTGTGTGTGTGTGTGTGGTTGGGGGGCGTTGTGGACACATCACAGGGATGCAGAGGGAACGAGGACTTTTCATTCATGTCTCTGACAACAAGTGATTACTCAAGTAGCCTAGTGTGATATTTTCAGTCTAGCTGCAACCATTCATGACAAAAAATGACAAGGCCAATGGAACCAGGATCATCACATAGCCGCGGTGTAATCTCTATTGTCACAAGAGCACTAACAGTTTCTGATTTTATCGTCACTATGACGATTTTATCGTTCTCGTGTTGCAGCGTTTTACTTAGATTTTGTTACATTTGGTGGCAAGACTGCCGAGGGGCAGCGACGTGTTGTGGAAGACAGATGCAGCATGAGACACACGAATGCATTAGACAGAGTGGCAAAACACCCAACAGTACGGGAGAGCGATAGAGGTAAGGAAGCGGAGAATTGTTTGTATTGAATGTGTATGTGTGGACCAAATAAAGGATTATCTTTTCATTCAACCTGAAATCTGTTTCTCACTACGTGCGCCGGGAGAATATACTAATTGTTACCAGGGATTGTTAACACGGTTCGGATTAAAAGGCTAGAATGTAACAATATATTTTTTTTAATATTATCATTTTAGGTATTTTATTTATTGATGAAGTACCAGTATTAATCACTATGAGTTGTGGATACATTCCCTACCGGGGATTAAAATACACTGCTCAAAATAAGTGAGGGAACCATCACAGTATAACACCAAGTCAATTAAACCTCAGGGATATCAATCAGTCCAGTTAGGAAGCATAAGCGATTGGGAATCAGTGGCAACAGGGGCACTGGAGAGGCAGCCCATTCAGGTTGCACAGGCACACTATCTAGTTGCTACACCACATCACTGAATATTGGAAGAAATTATAAAGTTTGGTCAACTCTCCCTGTCGCTTTGTAGCTGTCTGTCGCTGCCTGTGTGAATGCACGGTTAGCTGGGCACAGCAGCGCAGTACGCTTTGGGTCTGCCTAAGATAGACAGATAGCCAGGCAGGTCTCTGACTCAACTCCAAGAGTCATATTACCAGTCGCAGCCTGCTGGCGTCACAACAAACAGATGACTCGATATGTGCTGTCTTCTCTCTCTCACACACACACACGCACACACACACACACACACACAGGGAACCAAGACATAAACACACACATAGAAACACAAGAGATGCACTCACCCAGATGCATAAACACACCTAAAAAGATGCACACATGAACCTTTTACATACACATACACAGATATGAAAATGACACTTTTTTGTACTATGCTTCATGAAAAAGGCATCCTGTCCCATTAGAAAAGGCTACATTTAATGAGCTGATAGCATCGTCCAACCACCCTCACCGTCTGAATTGTTTTTGATTCAAACCTTCGCAAGACAAGGGGGGAGCCCCCGAAACACACTGCAACTGCTACCGTAAAAACTGTCACCGTATCATTGAAAATGAATGGAACGTCAGGTACAAATGAACGCAGTGATGCAGTGTGTCTGATGTGAGCCAAGCCTCTGGGCGTGGTGCGCTCCTTCACGGCCTCCCACTCTCCCTTCCCTCCCAATATTCCCGCGGAAAGCACATCTTCCCTACTTATGTCCGCTAACACTTGGCTCGGCTAAAGTGCCGAGGCGCTGTTGTTAAATCGTCTGTCTCTAAGAGTGACACGTGAACGGGCGCAGTACGGCCGCAGCTCGTCAAACCCGTGGGGTAGAAGATACACTGATTATCTCCTGAGAGGTGGCACTGAGTGCCCTTCTATTTACCAACAGGGAGTATATTTGTAGCTATAACTGTAATTTCATCCTTGATGGAGGACACAGCCCATTTAATCCAAAGAGAATCCCTGCAAACTCAAATTAGCATTTGTTTGTCTTTTACGCAAGGAGACCAGGCTCATTACCGGCCTATAAGGGAAGTTTTGCCACCCACATTAACCGATGACCCATATGTCTGGTGGTCAATTTACACCGTTGTGGGCGGGCTGAAGAGGCGGAAAGATTGCGGGTATATAATGTTTTTCATCTGAGGCCATTCTTAATTGACCGGTGTGTGTGTGCGTGTGTGTGTGCGTGTGAGCGTGTGTTATTGTCAAAATGCTGCTCTGTATGAAACATTGATTAACACCCTCTCGCTGTGGTCGGCCCAGTGTGTTTCTCCTTTGACTGTGTTTACAGAGCTGGCCTGTTTGCTAGTTTATCTTCAGGGCAGCTACTTTATCATCCTGAATGCAGGCTGCTCTGTTGTTTTTTCCCCGCTGAAAGATTTACTGGTTTGGTCGATCTCTTTCTTTATTTCCGCAGCATCTCTACCACACCTTTACTGCTCATCTTCTTTCATCTTTTTCTCACACCTTCGCCCTGACGCTGTAAGCTTTGGACAGGCACCCAAAAAGGAAACAATGTTCTGGTTATGCAGAGAAACCAGAGATTGTGTAACCGTAGTGTAAAGGCAAGTCTCGGACATACAGTATGTGTATACAGTATGTAGGCCAGTGTTTGTCTAACTTTTAACCTCACTTTGTCATATACCCTAATGGAGCTTTTCTGTGGCCCTCCTCTTACGTGTGACAAGCTGGGATATTTATTATATCTAGAATTTGTGCAGACCCCCTGGACACATGCCCCAGCTCCATGGTAGTCTTTGGAACTCTGTGATGTAGAGAACAAACACATCAATCCAACCAGCAGCTGACATGGAAAAGCTTCAACACAGCAAAAAAACAATATTTGGTGAGTTAGAAGACTGTTCCTCGGCAGTAAAAAGGAAGTAGGTCAAATGAAAGGCAAAACTTTCAGGGGAATTGAGTCTGTGTGAATGCAGCAATGCAAATGTGCTAATCTACTTCTCTTTTCCCTCTAAGGAATTTTTTTTTAATTCATGAGGAAAAGTAATATATTCTTGAAATAAAATAAGGGGAAATCATGTGCTTGTTCAATTATACAGAACAGAGAGGACGAAGATGTTAGAGTTGTAGCACGTGCGCAGAGATGTGCGGGGTCTTTGTCAATTAATATGACATAAATTGGCTGCGGTACCGTGCAATTACAATCTATTACGCTTCGATTCCGTGAGAGCTACGACACAAACATTGACACTGTCGATGTATTTGCATCCGCCATCACAATAGGTGAATCCACATCCAAACCGCATTTAATCGGTTGTTGACATTCATGCTCCACCGCCTATTGCTACTGTCATACCCAATCATCTTCAGGGGACAAAAGAGGTGGAATGGAGTTATAAGAGCTTTTTTCAGTTGCTGAAAACGGCAACCATCTTTTAAGTCACTCTTTCTACTTACTCACATTCTGTTCCTCATAATGTTTGTAAAAAGTGCCATGCTTCATCTCCCCACAAAGTGATAGGACAGTAAACTAGGAAATAAAGAAACTGGCTTGGCGATAAGCCACCACAGACCTCCACAAAACACCACATGGGAAATTAAATTGCCAAACAGGCTGCTGCACTTCTCCGTAGTCCAGGGGCTGCGAGAAATCAGTTAAGGCCTTTCTTAGCTATCTGACAGCTTCACCATAGCGATTCCGTAAAGATGTCTTAGAGGAAACCTTGTGAACTAGAGATTATTATGGAAAACATGATGGCGGGAAAGTCTTCCCGTTCGGTGCTTGGCACAGCAACCTCGGCAGCGCAACTGGCATCTGGGCCAAATTACACAACGTGGCCCGCTGACCTCACTGCCTGTATGACTAACCACTTGCCAAACATTTAACTGAGATACAATAACTAACTAACTAACTACGCGGACCCACGCAGAGAAACGGGGGAAAAATCACATTCCTAAGCCTTTCCCATTGATCAACAGTTCCTTTCAGCGCAGTACACAAGAGTTACACAACTAAAACATATTCCCAGGAAATCTTTGTGGCTTTACTGGTCAGGTTTGAATAAAGAACACATGTTTATGTTTTTTTATGCAATGCTGTGGGGTTGCTGACACAGGCTTTCAGCGAATCGCTTCAAAGAGCCAAATCGGCGCGTCATCAACCAGGGTTCTTTTAGTCTTACTTGGTCAAAGCAATTTCAAGGCTGTTTAAATGCCCCTCAGTTTAGCCTGGGGGCCTCTATTATGTCTGTGCTTTATAATTGGTGCTCTCTTTCTGCCTAGTCATGCCAAGGTTAGCTTAGTCCAGTGAAGCTACACAAATAGGCCTGCGGGGGGAGCATTAGGAACAGTGTTGTGCCAAGCCCAGAACAGGGTTTCTCTGTGGGGCTCTTATCTCACTCTAGTTTGGGGCTCCCCTAGAGAACTGTGGGAGGGGGGGAACAGGACAGACCCCTTGCTGTGTGTTGGCACTACTAACACAAAAGTCACTTTCACTGTCCGGGGCTTTGCTGCCCGCCAGCTACTCTAGGACAAACTGAATACATGACTCTGTGGCAGTAGAGTGGGAGTGATTGTGTGTGAGTGTTTGTGTAAGTGCATGTAACCACGGGCATTTGGTACATGATCGTATTCTGTCTGGCAGTGCAGCATTGCAGGCTGGTGTTCTTTAAAAGTAACAATCTCAGCTCCTCGTGAAAGCATTTCCATTTGCACTTTTCTAATGAGGTATAGGTGTGAAAATTACATCAAACTGGTCCACTAGGCTAGAGGACAGGCAGAACTAAATACATAATTACGTGGAATGTAAAAAGGCCAGTTGCGCCAATCTATGATTTCATTTTCAGCACGCAAACACAGGTTACAAGAAAATGAATGATCCGGTTGTTAATGTTGTCAATAACTTATCCTGAGTGGGACAGTTATCTTATCAAGGGACATGGTGATTAAAGGTCAGGTAATGAGACAGTAGCCTCCATCATTCCTCTGGCTTTGTTCTGAGGCTGAGGCCATGGAAGATAGATAGGTGTGTTTTGTCCAGTCACAATATCACGGGTGCTGCAGGCATTGGTTAATTAAGGTAACACAATAATAAAGGGCAGCAGAGTGTTTGTTAATGTGAGTACTGCGTGTGCAGGCAAGTGTGTGTGTGTGCATGTGCGAAGGCCCATCCAACATGTAAAAAAATAAGAAAATAAATGCGCTATAGGCCTATATGTCATACACAAACCTGAGAAGTTATTTTTCTTTTTTTTTAACTGTGGTGGCCCTATCTCTTTGTGAGTAATGCATTGATATGCACGTAATTTTATACCAGTGTTTTTCAAAGTTGCTTCGGGACCACCCAAAAAAGGTTACGCTGTTGATTTCAGGGGTCGCAAGATGTTTTAATGATGTACATAGTTTGTTAATGCTATAGATTATGTTTAATTTTAATAAAGTGGTTTATATAGTAGGTTGCATTCATGCCCGAGGGAGGCTACTACATCTTTTTCTGGGTCATATCTTAAAAGGCTGGAAAACCATTGTTGTACACATTGTATGCTTTGATTCCTATATGTTAAAAAGCAGCAGAATTTGGCTTACCTTTTTCTCCATATCGTTAATATCTGTTGGCACAAAGAACTCTGGCGGACACACCAAAATATTCACGCACACACACTTGCAAGTGCAAACATAAACATTCACACCCTGGAGGGAAACATCTGCTTCTTAATCAGAGCCTGTTGGAGGAAAGTGCTGGGTGTGTCAGGAAGGTAAAGAACAACTTTTTTTATGCGGCTGAGCCATGAAAACACAATGCAGGATATCGAGGATAGCGTCCTCTGCAAAATACCCTCTCGGGACCCAGGTAACTGTCTGGTAATCGTTTTGAAAAGAGGGCTTGGCTGTCCCTTGGTTAGGCCGAAAACACATTTTCCTCTCACGCTTTTAATAAAAAAAAGGTAAGAAATCTTAGGTCACATACAAAACAGAATTTAATCCCCTGGGTAGGGCGTATATCCTATCATATAATTACCTCCTTCATTCCAACATAGGCCTGTCAAAGAGAGGCTTGTTCCTGTAATAAGACGTCAATCAAGTGTCCGTTTTGCTGCACCGAGGGAGCAAAAGCCCTACACCCCGTAGACTGACGCCGACAAGACCTGCGTCACTCAGCAGCATGCTACCATGTAGTAGCTAAAGGACTAGTTCAAGTGGAACATGGAGCACAGGTGTACACTGCAGTTGTCACTGCATGTGTAAAATAGCTGTATCTTTCATGTAGGATCCCAGTACAAGTACAGGTAAGGCTACTTATTTAGTTTGTTTATTAAGGCCTTGTGGATATACCCTGTGGGATACATCAATATAAATACAGTAAGTGGCTTTGGATAAAATCATCTGCTAAATGATACAAGTGTAAGTTTTAAATGCATGACAGGTTGTATGGCAGGTTGTGACGCATTCAGCTATATATTATGAGGCATTTTAAGAAAACTATATGTATGTAAAATATGTGCATGTAAAATGAATTTTCATTAGCCATGTACAGCAGCTTAGGAACAACATGGTATTTTTCTCAATGAAGGCAAAAACTACATTTTGTGTGCATATAAATTAAAATTGAGTCTATATTACAGTCTATATGTGACAGGTCAGTTCAAGCACACAGGTTCTTTTTAATGTGTAGTTGACAAATAAACTTGAAACGACACTGAATAGCAGAGAAAACAGGAACAGCAAGGAAATGGAATAATTTTCTTGGTTAACACAGTAAACGTATATAATACTGGGGTATAATTTGATGCTTGCTCTGATCTTCAAAACAAATATACACTAGGGTTAAAATATCACATGACATCACAGCATTTATGCATCACAAAAGGGATAGTGATGCGGGAAACAACAAAAGCCTTTCCTCGAAAAAAGAGGAAACGGTCTCATGAAAAATACATTCATTGGAAAGGAGAAATATAAAGGTTTGACACTTATTGGGCAGGTTAACTGTGACCATAGTCAGTTATTTACTGTTGTCATGGGTAAGAGCCCTAAAAGGCCACCAAGCCTTTTTTTGTCCACAGTAACCAATGACATCGGGGGGGGGGGGAGAAGATAATTACACCATAGTGGAATTGGGAAGTAATTCAGCTAAATGTCCTCCTCTCCATCCACAGTAGGAAGCACATTCGAAAGTAATGGAATCAAGGTGAGATAAAGCCCAAAGCAATGTTGGAAAACAATAGAAAAACTAGGTGTCAGCCTTGATTCGCCTCAACAAACAACCAAATAGGTCGCTCCTTGTCACACATGACAATGATTGTTAGTATAATGCTCAATACATTTAAATGAATCTTCAACAGTCCCTGGCCCTATTCTGTCATGTGCTTTAAATTGATCTAAGTATCACTTTAAAGATTCTAAATCCACATCTTAAGAGATGTGACTATTTCTTTTCTTCAGTGTCTTTAATTAATGTTTGTGGCATGAAAACATACAAACTAAGTATCAAATCAATAATTTCCAAAATGGCTACCTCTAACCACAGTGTTCTTTGTTGTAACTGTAAGCAGTTTGGTATACAGTATGTGTCAATAAATAAATATTACACTCACGTAATTAATTTAAATATCTTTGAACAGTGCTGAATTAGCAATTTCCCTTCCACACAAATCAAACCAAACAGACACTAAACAATAGCCATAATAAGCTCAGAATCATGGCTGCAGCACAGTACAAGTGTACAAGATAAAAATGGCTATGTGGGAGGATGTCACTGGGTGAAACACTACAGGATCAGTTTATGTATCTTATCATTCGCTGCCACGGCATCCTTTTTCCTGGCTGGGCCCAAGTCAACCAGCAAAAACATTGCTGCAGCTATTCTGTGGCGCACAAAGGCCTGGGTACCATTAGCAGGCAGAGACTGGCTAATTGGTGCTCAGCAGGGGTAAAATACAAGAGGCAATGATGTCACTCTGGGGCCAATGGGGACAGAACCATGGGGAAGCCCCCCATCCCCCCTAACCGATCCATGGTTCTGTTGTGAATAATACCGTCCCCTTTCGCACAGCAACACAACATTTCAGTCATTACAATGGGCCCTATTCCCTGCATGCACCCATGACCTCAAACGCAACAAAGGGCAATACTGTTCTCTTCAATGGAAGAGAACAGTATTGGAACTATGAATAGATGCACCCCCCACAACCTCCACCTCTGACAAACTCCACAAGGCTTTCCCACAAGCCTTTGCTGTAATAACTAGGCTGTCACTCAGCCTATTGGGTGTCAGGGTGGTGCAGAGGCCTCCCCCCAATCTTGTTATTGAGGGGTGCGCTGTTAGTCTCGGAACAGACGGTAAAACAATGGTTGCCTTTGTCTCTTGTTCCGCGGGTGGTGAGGAGAGCCAAGGATACCGTGTCTTAGTTGGACAAAAAAGACCCTTTTCATTGAGGACGGTGCCAAGTAGTGATGTCATCAGAGACACACAAATAATGATTTTGTTTACAAAATATTATTTAATCCAAGCATCTTGCCTGTTGTTCCCGTCTTCTACATGAATCTGTCTTTGTAGGAATGGTTTATTGTGATATTGCGCCGATTTGCCTTCTGTTCAGTCTTTGCTTAATTTGTAATTAATAAATATATATTTTTGTAAATACGACTGGGTGCAAACATAGATCAAAAGTTTTTAGATGTCTGCATATGCATGTGCATGTGGAGACAGAAATTTACATTAGTGTAGAAATGTAAAGGCTGTTTGAAGCAAAGGATATCCATGGACATCCATTGAACATAGAAAATTTAGCAGACAGAATTTGGCATGCGCATTAGTTACGCACGGCTCTGTAAAAATAATACACAACAGAGAGACAGGCTGCATTGGGTGAAACAACAAATCACTTTTCACCACACTTCTTAATTACACTCATAAATATGATATTATTATATACACAACAACTCCTGGTCATGTATGTGTTTACTCACAAAATAGTAAACAAGAAACGTGCCACAGGCCTCCCCTGCATATAGATTCCCGCACACACTAAATAGTTCATTCAGTGCCTATTTTATCAGAACTGCCATTTACTTTTATCTTCGTTTGCCATTTTTTAGCCAGCGTGATTTAATATATTTGGGTGTCTCCACCGTCAACAGACTTTATAATAGTAAAAATCAATATTAGTATTGCTTATTATGATGCCTTGGTCAAAAGAGTAAGTGCAAGTTCCCAGATGGAGCATGTGTGCCTATACAGCCACTTGCTGGTCTTATCCCAGCCTAAGCAGCAGTCAATCCAACTAACGGAGCATTCCCCTTTGCGCCTCGACAAGCAAATAGGCCACTTCCCCAGCCTGCTGCTGTAATTGGAGAGAAGAGGGGGCCTGTGTTTATTTCACTTGGGCCCAGCAGTCAAATCGCACTGCTGACACAGCTCATGTATGCCTCGCAGACAATCATCACTGAAGATTTTCCGCATGTCGTGTTGCCGGCCTTTGCTGATCTTAAGGGGGATCATAAGCCCAAGTCCTCAATGAGTTGATCTGTATTCACCTGATGTGAAGGCTGCGTTTTTCCGAAGCCAAGCAAGTTTTACTCTAACAGTGATGTTTTTGTTTTTTAAAGGGACACTCTTTAAAAAAAAAAAGGGAATTGTGTCCAGAAATAGCCTTGTGGTTGATACCATAAGGTCAAACCCTTTTGGAGTTCTGTGGACACTATAACACAATCGAAAGGTTTATCTTAACGAGTATCAGTGACGGCAGCAGAATTGAAAGGGAATACATCTCAGACCAGTTGTAGTTTTGCCTTTGCCTGTTTCCTTTGTTACATTTGTTTTTTGGTTGAGTTCTATTAAACTTCCTAAACCCCACTGCCTGCCTGCATGCCTGTGTCTGCACTTGGGTCGCTAAGTACTCTAACCCTGACAGGAAAGATTCGGATGAGGTTCATTTGAGAAAAAGGTTGTGTTTTGAGATCTCCATTTCACATTAAATATCATCACAGTATAAAATACTATTTGATGTAGGGAGTGTAAAAAACCATCACTTTATGGATTTCATTTGCATGGAAAATCCATTTGTGCAAATTTAAGTGTCACTGCAAACCATACTGTATGTGCTAGAAGTACCTGCTACATCTTTAGACTTGTTACTCTCAAAGAATCCAGTCAGAGGCCCAGTAATATGGGCGCTGCTAATAAATCGACTGAACTCATCTCCTTTGAGGATTCTATTATTCCCTAGGCAACAAGAGAGAAAGTGAGCTAACATAATCCACAGCGCTACACTTACACATTAAAGAAATTCAGATAATGAAAAACACATCTTGTTTGATACATGATATCACTCATCAATGTCTAGGACCACCTACAAGAGACAGGTATAGGGGTTTAGGCGTCTTGCTCAAGGGTGCGTACAGGTAGGCTGGGCATGTTGGAGATCCCATCACCCATCACCTTTCAGCTGGGAGTTACTGTAACGACACTAACCCCTAACCTACCCTGCCTTAAAGGTGAGACAGATATACATTATCTGAAATTGAAAACAATCTGGGTGAAAAAATATATTAAATATTTCGTTTTCAAATCAATCATTTAAAATGTGATATTTTGATCATTTGCAAAGCAATCTGAAACAAGTTTTCTGATTAGCGGTACTCATCTAGGAATATGACGATAACGCGCCAAAATGATCTCTAATTGTAACAACATGTAATAACAATAATTTTGGACTAAATATCAAGGGTAACTTATAATTACTCTGTATAATAATAACAATTGTTAGCCTGTTACCTTTTAAAGAGTGTCTACACTGCCAAGGTCAGACAAGACACTAACCCTGACAGAAATCCCTTTTACCGTGACCGTGACTTTACCTTTTAAATCCCTTTTATGTTGCTTTTAGCAACCTAAATGACACATGTACACTAAGTCACACCCCTAACATAAATACAGGCTGGAGACAGAAGTGAAAGCAGGTCTGGGGCAGGTCAGGTCTCTTACAGGAGCCGTTCATCATGATCAAAGGAGTCCGTCGGGGCGTTAGGTAAGCAGCCCCCCGCCCACTGCCCGATCCCTTCAGAGTAAATAGTGTGAGCTGCTGACCCTACACAAAATTGCCTTATTGATCCCTGCAGTGATTTTCCAGCGTAGACTTTACTTACCTGGGACCTATAGCAGCACTTTTGGTAGAGGAACACTAATGGAAGGACAGCTGGACAAGTAGGAAGACAGAATAGAGGTGCGTCTGTCTCACATGCTTTGACGCGACTATGGGCCGGATTTACTAAAGGAGTAAAATCGCGTGCAAAGTTGTTAACATGTGAGCTGATCTACTAACGGTGTGCACGGAGAATGATGTCTTTCAAAAGTGCATGATAGCACGTATTGTTCATTTACTTTGTTTGCCTTAATGAATATGCCATTTAGGGCATTTCAATTTTAATGTGCAAAATAATGGGAGGGGAATAATTTTCTACACGCAATGTGATCTATCAAGCCTGCAACGCAATTTCAGCTGATAGCGATAGCATCTATATTTAATACGTTTGAAAGGAAGGTGCAAACCGCCAAGTGTTGCGCACAGGGCCGTAGCCAGGGTTTTAAAAATAGGGGTTTTTTGGTTTACTCATTACTACACATACAAACAAATGCTTGGCCTACTATTATTGATACCGTCGTCCAAAGCTGTTTTATAATCAGTGATGTTAGATAGGCCTTATATGAAAGAAACAGCCTAGCCTTCATCATGGCCAGAGTATGTTTTATACAATTGCCATTACTCCAGACGCTGTACCAGGTTACTGTTTTGAACATTTCTTAGAGATAATGGCATAACGATCATTGTTTTTGTCTTACCAAATGGTATGCTGCCTGCCAGTTCACACACAAGACACCTGATGCAGTGCTGCCTGCTATGTGGGGGAATTCCAATTGCTGGAAATGTTGATGATATAAGGGGTTGCACCTTCGCTTGCACCCTCTCACAAGTATAAACTGAATTAAGCATGCACTCGTCTCAGAAGTTCTCAACCGATTACTTTTTTACCCAGTTGTATTTAGCTTTGAATTTAATTTTTTGATTTAAATAAATTATCGAGGTCCGGGCCTCTGTGACCTCATAGCTGGCTACAGGGATGGTTGGGCAGAGATGGCTGCTGTTATCGTTGCAAGAAGGAGACACAGGCGTAATGAAAGAAGACGTAGAGAAGGTTTTTTTTCTTGTGTCATATTGGAGCTGTTGGCTGAGCTACGGGATGATTTGGAGCCAATTACAAGAAGGAGTCACGCGATACGTGCCATGCCCAAACTTCTTGCAACTCTGCATTTCCTCGCGTCTGGGTCTGCTGCGGTTTCCCAAAGCATTTTATCAGATGTGCTGTCCCAAGTACTTAGTGCAGTCTTAAGCAGGATGGACAGGAACATACAATTTCCATGTACTCAGGACGCACTGAATTAAACCATGGCGGTAACCATTAAAACACACAAATCCCTCATTTAAATGCTGCTACCTCCATTGTGTTTGCACCTGTTGTCATTTACGCAATAATTCTTCGTAGATCCCCTGTAGCACGTACTAAAATTTAACGTGCAATATTTTAGAATGCACACGCAATTTAGTACGCTTTATTTGGGATGTTAGTAAATCCGGCCCTGTGTGTATATTTGCATGGCAGTGCATGTGTTGCGTTTGACGTGGTTCACATGTACTGTAGTTTGTGATTTTTGTGTAAGGCTATGGAAAAGGGACAAGCAGGAAGCAGCACACAAATTTTGTAGGTGATACATTTTAAATCAGACACACACACTAAGACAAATGCAGACTTTTTCTTTCTCCCCTATTCCCCACTACATAATCAGCAGTGATCTACTGGAGTCTCCAGGGGCCACATTCTCAGAGGGCCTTGTCGGGGCACACTCAGCCCCAGGACGTGATGCTCTAGACCTCAGTGGCAGGTGTCGTGAAACACTCTTGAGCAGACAACCAAAAACACACACACACTATTTGTATGCATGTATGTATCTTCAACCCTTGCTTACTTTCCTTGAAAGTGTTTCACTTTGTTTCACATTCGGGTCAGCAAGAAGACACTTGTTTACGAACTGTCAGCTTCCCAGCGGAACTGGGAGGGAGGACTACAGCCTTGTCTGGCCGGGGTAAAAAATCCCGTCAAAAAGAAAGAGCTGAGTATGATTTAAAGCTGCATAAGATAACTTTTCAATATTCATTTATTACTTTCAATAGCTGTAAGTATAGGAACTGGTCATCCCAAGTCTGAAACCAACAGCAGGACATGAGGCCCCTTGCATTTGCTGATGAGAGCGTTTCTGTGCTGGACAGTACAATAGCAGGAAATATACTACTGCAACTTATCTTATCAGGAAGAGAGTTCCTGCAGTTAAAGACTGCTCCCTGCCTTCCGCTGTGGACAAGCAGCTTTACATAATGCCTTCTAAATCAGTATGCTCAAGGAGTGCAATGAAAATTGACCTAGCAGCTAAGGTGTAGTCAAACACTGCAGGATAGCAGCGACTGGAATTCCACAATGTAATACAGATAGGGAAGAGAGAAGCAAATAGGATGTAAAAGAGAGGGAGAGTAAAGACCTCAAGCATTATAAAGTTAGGTTTTGACATGAGCCAAGACAGTTGAGAAGGAGAAGTTTCTAGAACAGCTCAAACTGGAATTAGAACACAGGGCTGCAAGACTCTTATATCACCCGTTTCCCCATTTTTCCTGGACTTGAGTGGCGACCAATAAAATAAGCTTGTTCTTAGCAAGCTGGAAATTGCTGAGAGAGCGTTTTCAAGGAGCCAACCTACTGGACCTCTAGAAAGTGTCAATAACAAGGCATAGGATGAAGTAACTTCCATTCGCTGTACGGCCTCTGTGTAGACGACCTCCGACCCCAATATGTCGGTCTGACCCGGCCAAATCATACTTAGAATCCACTGGCTGACAACTGACATGGATAATCTCAGTAGAAGAGATTCAGAGAGTTCAGAGTTGGTTCCGACTGGATCACCAAAACCAGAAAACCAGTTAGCATGTGACACGTGTATCTTATCTTTCTGACTTTGTGTGTGCCATGTGTCTTGACATGCACATACAGTGTGTCTGTGTGTGTGTTACAGTGTGCGTCTCCCTCAGTGTCTTTATCAGTGTCCAGTCCACAAACCAGACACTAATTTAGACAAGCGAGATTTGCAGAGGAGGGTTATCTGTCACATTGGGGTAGTTTAAGGCCGTGCAGACCCATTGACATCGCAATAGTTTATGGAATAAATGTGCATGTAAACCCAGCTACTGACACATACTGAAAATTGCAGAGAGACATTAGATCCATCAGCCGACACGGTGGGGTGTAAATCTAACTTGGCCACACTCCTAATTAGCCACATATAGCCAGCCTGGCTCCCCTGGCTAGGGAGCAGCGAAGGTAAAACTGGGACTATCTAGAAGCATCTGCTTATGCTGCTCCCAGGAAAGATGTGAAACGGATGCACAGCTTCCAGCAGGCCAGGGTAAAGCGGATGCTCATATGTATGCACCGTTAGACTCATATTAGGAGTCATATTTACACTTGAGGGTTTTACGTTAACGTTAGTATCGCGTGTAGTTATTCGGCCGAAAACGGCCAAAATGTCTGGTGGGAAATATGCCAAATAAATAAATGTATTCATTAATAGCATATTAAATAGCTAAATATTGTGTCACCTATAAAACATGTTGCCAAGAGTGTTTGGTCATTGGACTAAGTGTTGCACGAGATCAAAAGCCTATAGCGTGCTGTGCACACTCCATACTGTAACGCTTTGGGTGGTAGTTGTCGACAGAAAGAAACGATGACACAAGGGCTGTCGGTGTATTAACAACCCAAAAAGATAGGTAACAACTGATTCTGAACATGAAACATACAGACACGTCCCAAAAGCATCACTCGAGAAGACGTGTGTGTGTGTGTGTGTGCAGCATGCTGCCCTGACACAGAACGGAATACGGCAAAACTGTAGGCACTTAAAGCAGTATAGCATAACCACGTTGGAGTCGTAAATATACACTACCGTTACAATAGCAACAGCCCTGCACTTTGACTCGACTCCGCATATTAGCACGACTCCAAAATGTCAAAGCAGACATCCCTCGGCCGGTTTAAAAAAAACAAACAATTCATGACATAGACCTATATGGCGGGACTCCTTGAATATTAACGGCCATTTTGGCCATCCAAAAAAAAGTCTAGTATAAACTGTGCACTTGACCATATATCAGCGGTCCTTTTTGAGGCTGCCCCACCACTTGGGGGGCAGTTCGATAGCTGGATGACAGATAGCTAGGCGAGACCTCAAATTCGATGGGGCCTAGCCTAATGGGAAAAAAAGGGTTTCGGTGATGACAGTAATGAGCTCAACAACGCGGTAGGCATCACATGACTGTAGTATTGCGTATTGCTCTAATGTGGTTATCGTCACAGCCCTACGTGCAACATGTAAATGAGCTCATAAACTATATGTGAGGGGGAGGGGGGGATGTACGATAGCAAATCACAGGGCCGGAGTCACATGGGGGATGAGGGATGGATTCCACGTGGGCCCTCGAAGAAGAACTTTGAGATGTTTTGAGCATTTACAAGGCGCCCTGTTTATGCTAATGCACATCAGTAGACCGTGGGAGCCCTAAGGGGCTGACACATTAAGCTCCGTATTCAAATGTTAAATGGGAGAGAAGGGCTGATTCTACAGAAACCTAACTGGAGAGGGGTGGAGAGGTCTAGGGAGATTTAAGAGAGTTCGAAATAAGACAGGCCAAGCATAACTAAAGAGTATAGATAGGCTTAGCTGGTAACAATTAACAAATGTAATAACAATTCCCTATCTAATAATACCAAGGTTGTGACCTTACAAACTGGCGCTGTGAAATCACAAGCAGGTACATCAGTCGCCACGGTTACAAACGACGCATCTTTAGTGTTAGCAAATCAGCCTGAAAGTGACAATGACCCCTGACGAAGACACTATACCGGCGGCCGTGCTTGACCTTCGCCATGGCAACGGGCCCTTGGCAGCTGCTACGCCCACATCCCCCGTGCTTGGACTAATGAAGACATTGTCGCAGGCATACACATATGGCTGCATATAAGTATTAATGCGATGCATGTGTGTGCGTGCATGAGCACACAAACATACACACACCTTAACACATCTGGAGTGCAAAGTCAATACAGCACCGCTGCTCCAAAAATGTCCTTGCCAAGTATCCTGTCAAAGATAACATATGCACCGAACAAACATTGACTTCAGAGATAGCAAACACAGAGACACATATATATCAAGGCGTGGAATGTTTATCCATATTATTCCTCAAAGACAATTTAATTTATTCTTAAAGCATATCTCTGTAAGGTGTGAAAACCTAAATATGTATCTATCCAAATAATCAGGTACTGGACTGTTTTTTCCCTCTTACTATATAATTTCGGGCCTTACTTAAGGGAAAACCAAAAGGTATCTTTCCAACAATTCCTAATTAGAAATTAATGCATTTAACGATTTTCTCTTTCTCTGTAGTAGGTTAAAGTTTGTAAGAGCCATGCAGTAAATTTGTTGAGGTTAGTAAATTGCACATAATCAAAATAATTACAAATAAGTAAGCAGTTGCCACCCTAAAAGGTACAACAAACCCTTTTAATTATTTAATTATATTATATTTAGCTTCAGAACTTTTAATGACATGACAAATGGCTAAGTAGGCTGTACAATGCATGTTTGGAATCACAGATTTGGAATCACAAAATAACAGATTATGTCACTGCAATAACTGAAAAATTAGCTAACAAACCTGACAGCCCTGATTACAGTCCAGATTTTGTTAGCTAGTGAGTCATAGAGCCCACTAACCTGTAATGTGTATAGTGTATCACCACCAGAGTACTGTGGAGCATGATGGGAAGGGGCAGAAAGGAACGAAAATCCTTCCCCACTCGACAAACAAAGTCGTGTAACACTTCAACGTAACATATCCAGTACAGTGCAGGCTCCGGGAAAACAGGCTTCCAAATAAAACAGAAAAGGGATAGAGATGGATTGAACAAGACAGTTGAGGAGAAAGAGGTTGAAAGAGACGGTGAGAAAGAGGAATTTGGAAGACAAGACCTAAAGGCTACAGCTGGAGAGTTGAGCACTTTTATTCACTCACAATGAATTATTAATGCAAGCGCTGATCAAATGAATTCAGCGCACAGGGAGGGCAACATGTATCGCCCAGCATGAATCTCCCAAGATAACCTCTAGAGAGGACAAATCCAGGTTTGCCAGATTTAGAATGCCAGCACAACCAGACAATGAGCACAAAGCTCATAAAACACAAGTCAACCAGATAACCTCTGCAATTTAGGTTTTACTAAAAGCAATGTCAAATGAAACACAACTGAATGCATTTTTTTGAAGCAGGTCAGTAATATTTATAACCAAGTTAAAACCAGGGATTAGTTGACATATTAGAATCTATTTTTAAAAGCTCATTAACTCATAAGTCTTGGGAAGACCAATTACAATATTAATAGCAAAAAGAAGATATTTTATCATTAAATGTTGTCCTACACAGCTCTGCAAAACGTGCAACAAATAAGGTAAAAATGTACTATATCTAAGCCTAATGTGCCTTTTTGCAGTTTGGGTTTGATTGTACTTCTGTACTGCTTCTGACATTGTGATTATATAAAAAGGTGTCATTCAGCAGTTCCTTCCTGAGAAGATTGTACTGTTGCGTCTATCTCACAGTAGGCTAGGAGCTAACACTAAGGCTAGTTAACTGAACACCCTTGAAAAGTTGCACATCCTTTCAGAAAGGCTGGTGGGATGTGGATGTGTAGTAAGCCATTCTGAGATGGTAAGCAACGCCAAAGTCCTTTTGAATAAATTAAACAGTGAACAGGTCCGTCTGTCACTGTGCCAACATGAACGTGTCATGCATGCCTATAGAAGCCTGCATGGCACCTAACTAGGGCAATTTATTTGTTGTGGTTTCTGTCTTGTCCTTTATGCAGTTTGCATTGTTTGTGTTGCGAGTCTCATGCGAAAATAATTCAAAATAATTTCTGCCCTCAGGCCGGCAAAGTCCGCCGTGGGCTATCAAACTTAGGGCGGGGGAGATGCATCGACGTGTTAGATTATGAAAATAAATGTATTTGTGTTGTGTGCATTGACCACCACGCCATCGTTATCTTTGAGGGCAAGGTGGCTTCAGCTACTTACTTTTGTACGTTTCTATTTAGCTACCAGCCCCAACGCACTCTATGCAAGCATAGCCTTATATGCTGTGCATTGAGTAACTGAACGAAATTCTGTTAGCGGCTCCCACAGAGTATTGCCTCAACATCTTGATTTCCCTGTACTGGTTCCTTGACATGGTGGTGCTGAAGAAGGGAAGACCCTTTTCTTTTGACCACAAGTCCTCCACGTCCCTGTTCCTCCCTTTATGCACTCCCCTGGCTAAGAGGAGTGCAATGAAAGCCTTCACCTCAGCCAGGCTCAACTCCCAGCCTTCTGCTCCACACCGGTGCGGAGCGGAGTTTTTATCCAATCAGATTTTCCACCTGTGCTGTCTCCGGGTAGATTTGGGTGGGGGCCTTAATAATTTCGAGTGAATCCCCTCTGCTATTGAAGAAAATGCAGACGATGTGATTGATTGTCGTATTCTGTAACCAATCAGATTTCCAGTTTGCCATGTTGGACGTATTCTTTGACTAGCCTGAGCCTTCTATCTTACCTACCTAGGTTTGTCTGCCTGTTTGTTGCAACCTAGGACTGTTACGAGCATTTTTATAAATCTATTAGTGTTGCTACAGTATCAGGCAAATGTGTAGATCAGGTTGTAGACTATGCACTACACGTGAGTATGTATGTGTGTGCTCTTAGCTTTACTATATGTACCGTTAATTTATGCATTGCACACCGATTCTGAGCCCATAGGCTACGGCAACTTTTGTGTTACTTTTGGGTTACAAGTAAGGCCAACTAACTTATCCATCACTTAGCAAATGACAAACTGAACCGAGCACTGACTACAACAGAGAGCGCCTTCTCATGCTGTTACTGTAGTTGAAAAAAAAGAAAATTCTGAAATGTTTCTGCGGTACCAACCGATCTATCTGTGTTCTATTCATTTTTTTCTTAATTCTGTTTTTTTACAGTTTACAGATTACTTTTCAGTTTTATTTCAAACCTATTTCTTGGAATGGAGAAAAATAAATATCATTATTTATTTCCTTTCATTTATATGGTGTTTTTAATATGCTGCAATGATATGGGCAAGGTGGATGGGCCTTCTCCTGTCCCCTGAAGCCTAGGCCTTTTTGGGAAGTCGTGTAACATCCAGCCACGCCGCCCTCCCTCGGACTGGCTCGCCGGCGTATTAACCACCGGCCACCATTCTCCGACCGTCCACGAAAACTAACGCACCTTTTTCCCACCAGCGCACCTGTGTTCAATTCCCCCTCATCTGCTCTCCTATATCTTCGGGAGGGCAGGTGAGGGGAATTGTCAGTTATTGTTTATGTCACACGCCATTGCGTGTCCTATGTCAGCCTATGTGGCTTGTTAACCGTAAATTAAAACTTAGAGCTTACGCTCGCTTTCGCCTCTACATTTTGGTCTCCATGTCTCTCTGCGCCTGCACTCCGACCTGCTCCATTCAACCATTACAGGTCGGCTCCTCGTCCTCAGATGAAGATTCCTCGTCAGGTGAAAATGACAGGTCAATGATCTCTCAGAGAATCGGATGGGGGAGCATTGCCAGAGCTTCTTGGGCATTCATCCGTCTTCTGCTCCGGTCCATGTTTCCAAATCAAAAATCCAAATCTAGTTTCCAAATCCTATCTCTCTCTCTATCTATATACTGTATGTATCTATCTCTCTCTCTCTGTTTATCTATCAATCATATACAGTGCTGATGTATGATAGATGTAGGTAGCCTACGTTATAGTTCAGTATAATGCAGATTATTGACAGCCAGAGCATGAGGGACCTGCACCCTCCAGTGTGTGCGTGTGTGTATTTGAGAGAGAGGGGGGAAGACAAGTGGAAGGTGGACAAGTAATCACAGCCTAGCCTATTGCATGCAATTCGGAAAGCCTATAATGCAAAGCCTCGGCTATTGCACGTAATGTAAGTAAGTTAGAATGCTGCTTTGTCACTTTTTGACCCAACCCGCACACACCTGCGCTATTTTCTATTATGCTTACCCGAAGCCGCCGACATCGCTAGTAGGCACAGTATCATACCACCATCAACTCATCAACGGTCACTACATAATTAATTGAGACCATTCACTTCACTTATATGAAAATTAACAACCAAACCAAACAGACACAGTATAATATGTTCTCTCCCTAAAACTCCCAATTGAATTACGATGGTGTTTTCCCATTTTCTAGCATAACTTGTTCCATTCAGCTAAAAAAAAACGAGAAGTATAATGTGTAGATGAGGAAACATTTGCAGGTTCCACAATCCTGTCCCGAAAGTGCTTTAAAGAAATGTCTATATTTTAGTTACAACAGAGCAAAACATCCCTTGATTGTGACACCCTTTGACATGACTTAGCTTTGTACTTCAAGAGCTAATTAAACACATATCAAACTTGGTTTAAACCTCTAGCCATCCCATACAGCCCTCTGGCAGTCTCACACCAGTGGAACTCGCTTAATAGGGTGTCTGTAGCACTTGGCAGTGGTCAAGCTAAAGCCTTTCAGATTTGCTAGTGACCAAGAGAAAATAAACTCAATTGTTGCTAAGCCACAAGTCTGTGTTAAGCTTGAGAACTCTTGAGAACCTGGCCCCCACCCAACCTCAAGCCCTTGCCAACAGTTAGGGAAATATTTTGACACCATCAGAAAATTCATACAGGGTTATGAATTAGGCAATATTGTAAAATAACTTGTATTATTACGTATTTTATATGCACGCATGACACCTGAACAGAATAGGATGTTTGCCTCCAATTGCCATTAAATTAAAGGGTGTAGACACATTCAAAGGTCTTAGGTCACCTTTTGTTGTCATAAGGTTTTTATTCATGAGACATCAATATCATTTGTATGACCAGTTAAAGTAGCAAATTTGTTTTTCAACTGGGTAAAATAAAAGGAAGTACATTTTGAGCCTTGGCTGAAATCCTATCAAAATATAAATCTTAGCTGATGCTATTATCGATGGAACCAAAACATTGACCTCGGTCAGCCAGGGACATCATTAAAAAAAGACCAGTGTTAGGAGTTATTTTTATTGCTTTCAGTCAGCGCAGACGACCGTGGAAGGCATCATTACGAGAGCGCTGATGTCCATTCTCAGATCTTCTGGGGGAACTTTAGTTTCCAGTCTAATGGTGGGCCAAATTAGCTCGGAGATGGATACTGTTTTCAGTGGGGGTGGCGAAACAAAAAAACAGCCAAATAGGATAGTTTTCTGGACTTGGAGGAACAATGCCATAGTTCGTACACACAGAATTAGGAAGGATGAATAGGGAGGGTAAATATTGATAAATGGTATGGAGTATGGTATTGATTACTGTCATCATTTTCTGTTTTTAGCCTTTTGTTTTGATTGAACGATTGATATTGATACAATTGGTTGTATAGGCCATTCTTTATTTGGACGGCCTTTATTTTTCCTTTATTTGGATAAAGAATGAAGACCTCTGCTTCCATATACTGTATAGTAATTACATAGTATAGTAAGAACAAAAAACTAATTGTTAAGGTTGTGTCAAATCGTATTTCATCTGTTCGATGTCATGGCAACATTTCTATTAATATATATACATTTGTGAAAGGTATTTTAAACTGAAACCTTGCAAAACCCCCATGTTTTTATACTGGCTTTAATAGCTGTTCCTTCTCTCAGAAGGGAATTTCAGGGTAATATCGTCAGGAACTTCTTGTTTATTCAGTTCTAGCCAAGATAAATAGGTAAGAGAAAACACTTCTGAAGGTTTCATTTATTCTAAAAAGGCAAGAAACCTTCCATTTTTTATATGGAGCTATTCCATAGCCAGGTTCCTCATTTCTACACTAGTGATTTACCGGTCACTTTAACTTGTCATCTTATTAAAGATCACAGAATACTGGTTACAAACACAAACCAACAACTGCTAGACAGCGATTAAGTTCGTTTATTTGTTTTTTGTTTGTTTGTTTTGTTTCTAACTCTGTCCTCCATTCCAATGAGATTGAAAATTATCCATCTAAGATACCATACAAGCTTGATGGAAGAAGCGGAAATCCATAAATTTCTCTAATGAGCACCAAGCGCAGTACTGTATCTGCCATTTGATTAGAGGCTTAATTGTGATAATAATGAAACCTCCTCTGGCTAAAACAGCCTTGCAAGCATTGTACTAATTAATGGCTATTTGCCCACTGTTGCTGGTGAAGGAGGAAATCACTAGAGCAATGCTCGCGTGAGCTGAAATAATACATTTGTTTTCTATCAAGCCTCTTAAACCTTGGTGGCCAAGAAAATGGTCTGTTGGAGCCATTGTTTGCGAGACCTCAAAAAGCACCATGTTGGCCTGTGCTTTGCCTCAATCAAGTAGGTCAAACATTTGAGAGCATTATTCTGCCATCTTGTATACAGGCTCCAACCATGTCACCATACAGTAACAACAACAGTCTAGAACCAGGCCAACGTTTTTAATCGCAAAAGCACTGTGGGGCAGATGCAGCTCGCAGCCCTGTGGCAGTAAACACTATCGGAGAGTAGAATGGAAATGGAAAAATGGGTGTTGGAGACAGACAAATACAATTCCAAGTGAGAGACAGAAAAGAGAGGCACAGCCAGTGTCAAGATTTCCTTTATTTACAATTACAATAATAATAACAATAATAATAATATTAATAATAATATTAACAACAACAACAACAGGGATTCACCGATTGCATTGTCTGGGCTGATTCTGATTACCGTTTTTTTAAAAGCCTGACTGGCCGGTTTCAATCCCCTCCCGGTTATCAGAGTAAAGCTTTCACAATTTATTTGACAGCTCTAGGTAATTTAGATGTAGAGATATTTAGTTTTAACTTTACTCACTAATTTCTTACGGCCCCTTAGCTGCCAGCGCTCGCGGTCATCGCCTTTTTACACTTTTACAAGGCAGCGTCCCTTCAACAGGATGGATTGATTAAAAAATAAGCCACGTAGCTTACTCTTTTCAGTAAGGTGAACAATATTATTCTAATAGATTTGCTCTCAGTGTTGAATTCAAAAAGATATTGATGCTCAAAGTTCAAATGTCTAATATAAAACTAATTTTAACTGAGTACGGTTAACTTCTTAACGTATTCCTCAGACACACATCTGCTATAGCACAACCTTCATTTATGAAATAATACTTGGCTTGTGAATACACGACTCTGGTGATTAGCTTCATCAAAAACGTCACACAGACATTGCTGTGTGACTACTGCCGGCTCAGAGGTGCAACACAACAACATACAGCTTCCTTACTTTTTACACAGAACGACAAGGCGGAATGAAGGCGCAATATTCCCGCATTGAAAACGCTGTGTTAAAAGGGGATCTCCACTGTAGTTCCTCCGCAATTAGCTTTTCCTTTGCAGACATTACAGATTGTGCATTGAGCATATAGGCCTATGCTTCCTGAACACACATCGGCCAAAATGGGTGGAAAAAAGTCTGGGTGCCAATCACGTTGATGGCTGGTCAACCGGTGCATCTCTAAATAATAATAATAATATAGCGCCTTACTACCCAAAGCGCTTTACATGTCACATAGAGGTAGGGGACCCACCTCCACCCCCATCAACGTGTAGCATCCACTTGGATGATGCGACCGCAGCCAGAGTGCTTGGAATTTCTCCTAGCAGGTCTCCCATCCAGGCACTGACCAGATCCAGACCTGCTTGGCTTCAAAACCCTAGCAGCAGTGAGCTGCGAGGAGCTATGCTGCTGACAATGGATGAGGACAAAGAGAGGAGGGTGTGGGTTTGGGTGTGCCAGGTAACCCAACCCATCCTTTAATGTTTTAATAGCCTCAGAACAAGAATAGAAGAAAGTTCTTTGTTTCTAGCCATTTTGAACCTGTAATGGAACCCACAAAGGCTGATGCTCCAGATTATCAACTAGTCTAAAGAAGGCCAGTTTTATTGCTTCTTTAACCATCAAAACAGTTTTCAGATGTGCTAACATAATTGCAAAAGGGTTTTCTAATGATCAATTTGCCTTTTTAAAATAATAAACTTGGATTAGCTAACACAACGTGCCATTGGAACGCGGCCTCTGTACGCCTATCTAGATAAAAATCTGCTGTTTCCAGCAACAATAGTCATTTACAACAGTAACAATGTGTCTACATTGTATTATATAACTGATGGTTTTTTAATCGACACATTTTTTTGTTTTCAAAAACAAGGACATTTCTACACTTCCATATAATTTGGCTCATAATCAGGCAGTTTTCAAAGGAATCAATATAGGAATAAATATTGGGAGAAAGGCAAGGTGAAAATCCACAGCAGTGCACCACACAATTGGTTTAAGGATTTGTTCAACCTTGGCGCTCTACTGAGTGCCTTCTTATTCGCTGTGTCAGCTAAAGCAACAAGCCCCGAAAACAAGTGCAGTTTTCACATACTACTAGCGGGGATCAGCGCCTCTGGAGTTTGCATCTTTTTTTTCTGACTGATGCAAACATACGCAACACGTAGTTTGTCATGTATGCTCTCACTCTCTCATATACTCTTGCACACTCCCTCTGCCATGTGCAAGTGTTTTTGTTAGCCGTGATGAGCATGCATACAGGCATAGGTAAGGTATAAAGAAGGGATGTCCCCATCAAGTTTTTTGGTAACCCTATCCGATCCGATCCGTACAATATTTATAGCTGCCAATTTCGATCCGATTTATTAAAAAATATTTAAGTATAGTAGGCCTATAACTGTACCATATTTATATATCTACATCCTGTTTCAATATTTTGTAATGTACTGAGATCAACTTTCTTACAGGATAGCAAACTGTCAATGTGAATTAAAATAGTTAATAAATAAATAAAATATAGAATTCATAAATAATTGAATTGAATTGATAATATATATATATATATATTAGTTAATATATATGTGTAATTACGATTGACTTCAATATAATCTTAAATATTTAGATATTTAAATGTTAATGCACTGTTGGTATATTATTTAATCATCTGAACCTTTATTTTGAAGTAAAAACTCTAGATACGCTACTTCCTGTTTAGAATGTAGAGCAGTAGCAATGTGTCCAGGCAGTCAAGAAGGATATGCGTGGTGGCTAATTATCGTTTTCATCGTGCTCTTTTTATACCAGTTTCATTAAAGGTTTTTGGAACGCTCACAACTTCTGTGTCACATTATTAAAGCTGCTGCTACAAACTCGTAGGTGATCACAAACGTTGTTATACATTTCTGGTATAGCCGTGTCTGAAATGTCGGGACTCGGGAGGGTAGGACATACAGTGGCTCCATAAGCTGGTGAAAGCCTACATTCTCTACCACCGAAATTGGCTGTTCATCCAAAGAGAGAAATACAATTATTTCCCTTGCCTTATCGCTGTCTGGACTAAATTTCTCTCGTCTTTTCAAGGCACTCACCGGTGAAAGCTGCGTCGGTGCTTTTTCGTCTGAGTAAGATTCCTATTGTAGGTAGCTGTTGGGCTGCTTTAAGTTTCTAATTGAAAGAATTTCTACACGGCTGAAATCTCGATAGTTTCAAGCTTTGCTACTCAGGCCTACTGTAATGTGTGACAGAACGTTACAATCTGCGCAACTGACATTAATTGGACAAACACGGAAATAGATATGGATATGGATCGGGTTGACGATATCGATGCCTTAAAAAATGTCTTGATCAGCGCGATACCGATGTTTAATATTGGATCAGGACATCCCTAGTATAAAGAAATCAGCAGGAAAGGTGTCGCAGAGCAGACAGGCAAATAGGGCAGATGAAGCTGTATCAAAGACAGGGATTGGCCAAGACAGTGACACAATGCAACTTGAGAGCAGCTGGCTAGGAGTGTGTGTGTGTGTGTGTGTGTGTGCGTGCATGTATGGCTTTCTCCCCCAATAATCACATTCCTCCAACAGACAGGATTAAGAGGAATACACACAATGACCTCATTATGTCAGCGCTGCCAGTGCCTTGTGTTAAAGGGGCTTCCATAGAAACATAGTACAACGTAGTGGAGAAGGTTGGAGTACAAAGGTAGAGTGAGGTGGAGGGACAGGCGGCCATGTTGGGGCCGGGAGGGGGGGGGAGTTCAATGCTTGCTCTGTGCAACAGGATCACAGTGTGGGCAAACTCTAGTCAAGGTCACAACCCTCTGCTTTTACTGGCAGGTGATGCAACAGCAGCCCGCTACGGTAAACAGAGCAGGTCTGCACGCGTTGTGTAACCACAGTGCTGATGCGAGAATAAAATAGGTGTTTTTTATGCAAACCATGCAAACACTGCAACTTAAAAAGCTGCATGTGTGTGTAGCACTGGTTGTCTGAATATACCTAGGAAGGGAATTTACCCCTTTCCAACCAGTCAGTTGTTTCTTATTCAACCTGCCACTTTGGCGGGTACCAAATCTTTGCCTGGAGATAGTTCTCCAAGTCTGGACAAAATATCCTTGCAAAAAAAATCATAGAAAATCGTAGGTAGGAATTAATTTGTCATTGTGGCTGAAGGGAGACAGTTTTCTTCACGCGCTGCATTTCATAAGAAAGACACCACTGCTGTTCCTTCTCACTATCTTGCTTGCCCACCCAGGTTACACCAGGAAAGGTTTGATGACACCTTGCAGGCTTCCAGAGGACAAGAAGCGCTCCAAGCTTTTCATTTAAGATGTAATCTAATAAACAAATGTTTATAATCTCTCCGTCTCTCCTACGTTTTGTTGCATCTGTATAGGGCAGGACACCCCCTTCTTTATGATTGAACAACATTCTAAATTTTTTTTTTAAATAAACACATTCATGAACTATTTTGGCCAATTTTTTTGACCTTTCGACAGATGTAAACTGTCAACATGATCTTAGAAATGTTCATGTTTCCTTGTTTCATTTAATCTTTAAGCTATTGCTAATATCACCTCGAGAGAGACAACATTTCCTTCTTCCTTGTGCCGAAGGGAGCCCTCCTGCCTTACATTTAAATGAGGAACCATATTGACATATTTATAACATCGGCCTCAGCTGCCATTGACCTGCACAATATATCAATATCCAGCGGGCACACAGTCCAAAGACAGCGATAGGCTTACTTTCCGAATACTAACTGCTGACATTTACACAGCAACCATACTGTACACAAAAAATGAAAGTGAAAAATAAATGTTGTTTTTCTATGTGAGTGTCAGTCTTTTCTTTGTTTTTATTTTTCATGGTGGGCAGTTGGTTGGGCATTTTCTTGGTTCGTCGGCACACCTAGTTCAGGCAGGACATGTCTATGGAATGTGGGCTGGACTGATGTCACAGCGCTCACAGTTGAAGGAGACTCCTTGCGGCTTAACAGCAGAATTTTATTCAGCCAGACATCTGGCTCGACCAGCAGCCATCTTATGAGGGGATTACAGTGGTACTGTAGCTACAAGCTTTGCTTTTTATATGAGATTTCTTGTGCTACATCATTATCTGTAAGCATGAATGTCTACATGCCTATGCCAGTTCATGAATGATTAAACTATTTGTGGTATCACTAGGTTATTTTAGCATGCAGAGAATATGAGACTCATTTTGATTTAGGGAATTTTAGGGAGTTTTTACAAAATGACATGATAGGTGAGTATCGTCAGAAACCTCATACATACATACATACAAGTACATTCCCAGTCAGTTCTGAGGAAGGAGGGGATGTGGTTAAATGTATCGAGAAGTGAAACATAGGCTAAATCGAACCAGAAACCCAGTACAGAACAGAACAGCTGTACAGTTTTATCATCAGCAGCTTCTTCCACAGTTGTATGTATACATTTCACCAGGTATATTATTTAGAAGAAATGGTTGCTATACCTGCCTACCCAAGTGACAAATAGCAGTGTAAAAATAAGGTGAAATGGTAATAGTAAATATACAATGAGGCTAACTTTGTTTTTTTAATGTAGACCAGACAGAGGTGAAAGGTCCCAGTAGTGGGTACTAAATGAGGCTTCAGTGAAAAAGCTTATAGCAGTATGGTAAGTTATGACTGAGTTTATAGGTAGGTAGGTCATTTTGTGGGTAAATCTTTTGTGACACTAATGTCAGGTATGGCTACCAAAGTTAACAATTGAGTCCATTTGAGGTGAAGACCTCACACAGATCTCGCACAGTCCAGGGAAGATCACATTTCCACGTATACTGATACATGCACTACTGTACAATGCAAACGCAAATGATTGTGTTGATTGAGGCAAAAGCGGTGCCCTGCAGCGGTGTGTCTGTCCTGTTGCTGCTGTGGTGTTAGCAGCCAGCCTCGTCATATCCCTGTGTTTAAATATTCCCCATACATACACCTGCAATTCACCTGCACAAAGCAATGCAATAGCTCCATCACAGGCCTACATTTGCCTGCGCTGTTACATATCTGGAAAACAACCTCCTAGCAAAAGCTTTACATGTGTGATGTCGGCAGAAAGACGGCAGAGGTCTGAGGTCTCTGCTGACAGATTGCTACAGAAGTGCTTTCAATCTCTGACATTCTATTTGACAATTGCATTTGCTCAGTGGTGCCATTTCTTTGCGCTGTACAGCTACAACATTTTATCATTCCAAACTGATTTTTATCCCCACCTGAATTTAAAGTACATGGACAACATAAAAAGGCGATATGCTCAAACGGAAGCCCCCCCCCACCCCTTGCTCTAGGCAAATTGTAAGGTAGGTCGATGCAGGCCCGTATTCCTTGATAGCAAATCTCTCCAGGAGCCAATGAAGCAGCGACACAGCCATGCATGCTACTCAATGAGCCATGACAACACGGGGGTACAAATAGGGGGGTATTTGAAAATCGCCCTCATTGTCTAGACACTGAGGACTTCTTGGAGAATATACCGACTGGGGGGAGCTGGAGCAAGCATTCAGCATCTTGGTGGCTTGGCCGAGTTTGCCTGTATCCTGCTGGGGCCTGGCTAGGAATGGGCAGGCTTCAAACATTTACATTGAGCGTACTGCTTGCCAAAATCCACGGTGGTACCACCGTCTCTTGGCAGTTGGCAGAGGAAGAAAATATCTACTTTATTGTTTGTTGGCAGTTGAGAAAAACAATGGCGAGTCATTGTTCAATATAGAGACACGCGGTGGAATACCCAAATCCTCTTTATTCTTTTTGCCTTCCGTTCTCACTATAAGAGCAGAAAAGTAATCCAGCAGATTCTACTTCCATCCCAATAAACATATGCCACCACATGATTAAACCCATTTAAAACTGCACTCTATCATGATCGATACAATCATCATTCTTAACAGAATGGCTGGTTTTGGTATTAAAGTAGTTATCATCTTGTTTAGTTTTTTTATTTCCTATTAGGGGTGTAACGGTTCTGAAACTCTGAAACCTCGAATGTCCATGGTCTCGTGTCAAAGTCCCGGACTACTGACTACTTGTTCATTTGCAGTGATTGGGGCAACTAGTCTAGTCCCATTGTATTCTCAAACTAAATATTGTGAAATAATATCAAATGATATCAAATAATAGGGGCCTGGGTGGTATGTGTGTTGGACTGCCAGCCAGCAGGTTGTGAGCCCCAGAGCTGGCCTACCTGTAAGCATCCTTGAGCAAGATACCTAACCCCTACCTGCACCATGTAATAGCACCATGTAATTGTCGCTTTGGATAAAAGCGTCTGCTAAATTAACTAATTGAAATTGTAAAATAATATATTTACAAACATAGCGAGGTGTAAAGCTGCCTTCACATGATAAGAAATTGCTCAATGCGAGGCAGGGCGCATTGCATAGTGCAGACTCTTGGAGCAGAGGTAAAGCGTAGTGCAGGTATACGTCATCAAAAAGTGTGCAAGGTAGCTATTCAATATGGGCCGTATTCTCCCGTTAGCGCTTAAGTCCTTTTTTGTGCACCTCCAAATACGCACATTTCATTTACGCATATTCTCCCCTAACCACTCCAATCACGCCCACAGCGCTTAACTTAGAATGAAGGTGGGCTCATTTATTTATTTAAAATAGATGGGAGTCCCACCGTCGTCCATTTTGGCTGTCGGAAAACGTGGACTTTCGCATTAACCTTAAGAATGTTATGGAAATCCACTCGAACCATAAATAATAAATGCACAGGTGGATGATAAATTCATGGTCGAGATGAAACCGCTGGATGCACTGCATGTCAGTGAGCCCCAGTATATCCAAACGTCAGAATACGTGTGGCCGTCTTTGCGCTTGGCGAGCTCTTCTCCGTCGTTCCCACTCTCAGGAGCACAAGCAAATGTATTTTGGTTTAGGATTGTTCAAGCATCCTAAATGGTTGGTAAGATTTATATGCATCATATTTCTGTTTTGTTGTTTAATGGAAATAATTTATTTAATTTTTTAATTTAATTAATTATTTACCTGGCTTGTTCACGGCGCCATGTACCAATGCAAAACGTTTATTTTTTCTGTGCATCATATAAGGTTACAAGAAATGTTGAAGTTCAAAAATAATGACACACAAATACCGTGATTTTTTACATTTATTTATACATGTATAACACATGTTGAAAGTAGGCCTACCGCCGACTTAAAAGGCAATAAGACAAGGCCGACTGTGTTTGGCCTTGTCTTATTACAGCCCTCTGGAGCACATAGATAAAAAGTGCTTAAGTCAAGGGGAGAATACGAGTAAATGAAGAAACGCCCAGATTTGGAGGTTGCTCCGCCTGAAACGCGTAACTGCCTTCATGGCGCGCAAACCACAGACTTAAGTCAAGGGGAGAATACGTGTAGGCTGCACGTTTTTTTTTACTTACGCGCATGGGAGAATACGCCCCTATGTTTCTAGGCAACAAGGACTCTACCTTGCTATTCAGATCAGACGGTGATGAAAAAAATGGCAATCAAGAAGAGTTTGTTGTCTCACTATTCAAAAGAAAAATTCAACTTGGTCAGAGAGCTAAGCCCCATCTGACTGCTTACATTTGCATTTTCTACCGAGATCGTGGTATACCTTTAACATTGTCTTAAAGAGTTAAGGGAACTCTGAAACCCAGACAAGTTTTTCTTCCATTTATTCCCTCTACCTCGCCTGCTTGCATGTGTCGCTTCTGGCTACGTCACATACAGTGGTTAAGCGCATTGCACATAGTGTGCTGGTCGCCAGCGCGGTGCTTGGTCGGTTGTTCAGTCACTGTCTACCTCTGTGTCTAAACACACACCTGACTCGTTCCATTCCAAGTTATGTTTCTTTTCCAAAGCCTCCTGGGCGTTAGTCTCTTGCTTCGTCTGCTTGCCATCGTGTAACTCTTCCCAATGTCTTTAAATGAAGCTACAAGCTAACCGTGCTCAAGCAATTACTAAGGAAATCAGGGTTTTCATGGCACTGGATATGTGCCTTTTTTCAGTTGTTGAAAGCAACGGATTCAACAGACCATGTTCTTTAGTGTTCTTTTTTTTAGTACTCCAAATATTTGGTGATTCAATAAAACCAAGACATTTTTTCCCATTTTTCTCTTTCACCACCAAAACAAAAAACCGAGGTGTGAACCGAACCGTGGCTCAAAAATCGAGGTCTGAACCGAACCATGGATTTTGAGAATCGTTACACCCCTATTTGACATGAAACTATATTCTTTATTTAAAGAGGCATAATTAAACTTCAACATATTTAAACCACTTTCACTCTCATGTTTGGAGAAGCCCTAAAGGGGAGAACTTTGTCCATCTCAGATCCAGTGTAATGGAAAGCAATGTCACGTTGACATTGACTATCAGCATCAAAGGCTCTGCGTCAGATGGAGCTCACAGCTTTCTCTGCACACACAAGAAATGTATAACTATCATGTATTGCAATAACGTTTAGATGTGAGAGGGTGGAAGAGACAGTGAAAACAGTGTATGGCTCGAAAGCATCTGCCAGCACTGGCCAATGTCGGCCCTCTCGACATTCTTTGTTGCCTTAAGTGGGTACAGATGTGTGATACACACTACTCAGCCGTTACTAGAGCCCAAGGGGCTCAACACCGGCACACAGCTTGGAAACCCTGGCCAAAGTGTCACTGCACGTATCATATCACTTGCTTCTGGTAAATAGGCCTACACAGCACGGACAGATAGGTAATCTTTTTTGGTAGTAGTGTAAGCACGCAAACAACCTATCAGTAGGCCTATTCATTAATGTTGCTGTTGTTAGGCTATTATGTTTCAATTATAAATGCAGTGTTAAAAGTGAGTTCATGTTTGACTACATTTTGAAAGAAGGGAGCTATATATCTGCCCCACTTTTTTTGCAAAAAATATTATACACGTATCTACGGAAAAATCAAACAAAGGTTAGCATGTGAGCATGTGTGCGTAATTGCGCATTCCAGATGTGCACGTACGTCCACGCGCTCTATCGTCTACTACTGTTATTATATTCACGAAATGGTTAGTTTTGTTTTGACCTCAAGAAAAGAATGCAGCTCAACTTTATCTACACACAGATTAAAGTGGGATAGCCTACCTCTTTGACTTGTTCACGACGCTCCAGAGTCTTGGGGTCGTTCGGCTTGCCGTGATTCCTTCCCAGCGGCGGCTTGAGCAGACAATTTTTAAACTTCTTGTAACTAAAATGATCCGAGTTGCCATGGTGGTTAGAGGTGGTCACCCTCTCGGACACAAACTCTGGCTTCGACCTAGACAAGCTCAGATCCTCTTGCACTTTCGCACTGGAGAGTCTGTCCTCCGTCGCCTCATGAGTGACAGGAGATTTTCGGCTAAAGGTTTTGAGTTTTGTGCTGGTCTCTCCCTTCGCCGAGCTTACGACTCGCAGATGCTCTTGATCCTTCGCCTTTTTCAGATATTCCTTGGCATCGTTCTCGGAGCCGGACCCAACCGTGACTGGCTGAGTCTCTGTCTTAGAGAGAAAAATCCGTTTAAGTCGGACAGAGTCCGGCAAGAAGAACAGGGCCCCAAAACACAACGTTACCAATCCCGACAGAAAAAGTAAGAACACGAATTTCTGGGAAAGGCGCAGACCCATGCCCGATGCCGACACACCGGGCAACTTTCGGAAAACCATTGAAACGTCTTTTTGTTTGGAGAGCTGACTTACAAGGTTTCAATGCGGTTTGTCAATCTCCACGCTTTGCTCTGGCGAGAAGCTCTCCTATGTGCCTTGTTGCATGAGTAAAAAAGTTGATATGCGGGGTTAAAAACACACCCCTGTGACAGTTGCAGAGTAGACTACACGCACTGCCAGAGCTGTTCTTATCTCACTATCGATTGGATCTGCCTAAGCAAAGGTTAGGCCTGCCTACAACGACTACGATAGAAACCATCTGGCAACGCAACCCGAGGGCTTTAAAGTCTAACGTAAAGACACGTAGGCTATTGACATCAGTCGGGATCGCATACAGTTAATACACATTTAAAGTATCAAACTGCACGGAGAATGTTGTCTGGGGTAGCTTAATTCATGGATATATAAACAAGAACAACGCGATTACGATGTGGATTCTAGTCTAAAAATACAAATGCCCTCTGATGCAAAACCAACCCGACGCCAACGTTTCACGATCATAAAGTTGTCTCTTCATGCATTATTCCACTGCGTGCACATCGTCCATAAAGCGTTATAGTAAGACCCAGTCAATACCAGGCGTGCAATAGCTCATCTTTTCGTTGCCCGTGATCATACCGACCCACGTTGCTTTTGCGATCATCTGTAACCTCCGGAAATCGCATCGATTATGCTACAACCGCGAGTGTTTGCGTGTTGTTGTACAGCCGGCGTGAAAACGCGTGTTTATTCATGTCGCCGAATTGCGAACCGCTTCCTCGAATCGGCGTCAATTCCAGACCGTATGCACAAAAATACAGCCAACAGCACACGCGGTGGATGGGGTTGGGTTTGTCCCGCGCACGCACTAAGTTATTCTAGATCCTCCGTAGAATAAACAAATCCACCATCCAGCCGGGAATCTACAACGACGGACAATCCCAGCAATACGCCGCGTCCTCTAGCAGCAGTTTGGACGCCGTGCAGTCGCCAGCGGTACCGCGCGCTTCTGTCTCTCAGCGCCGTGGTGGAGAGACAGGGTAGGAGAGACAGGAGGAGTGCTCTAACATATAGGCTAGTGTAGCTTGAAACGAGCGGTCTTCTGTTGAACAACCGAGCACACTGTAGGTTGGTGGGATCCTTAATGCATTTTCATGGATCGCCTCGGATAGAGGGAGAGGTCTCCACACACGCGCATGGAGTAGGATAATAGTCTACAACCTTTTGCTTGCCACCAGATGGGTGGTCGTTTAGATTTCTAAGATGTGACCATGGGCAATCTACTGTACGACCCCATTTACACCTTGCATACCGTGGTCGTTGGCCGTTGCATTTACGCCTGCAGGGTTCCTATTTAAATGCCTCTCGGAATTGATCTGGATTGTGATATGTAGCCGACTTCATTTGTCACTCGTACAATGTAAATGTAAGATAGTTTACGGGTCTTTCTACTAGATGGATATGAATAAACACAGAGAGAATATATTCTCATCAGCACTGCTTTATTCCGTTCTTTTGTAAAACATAACCATAGAAGTCAACACACCGCCTGGCAAGCCCAGGGGGTATCTCACTAACCATACCTAAACAGAAGTAAAGACCTAATAATGCAGAGATAGGCCTACTGATTTTTGTTGGCTCCACTTTTTGGCAGTGTTCTGGCTATCCTGCGCTTGCCTGAATTCACTCTAATGTTTGGATTCGTTTTGGTCTGAGATCTGATCCCAATGTGAGGGAGAGGACCTCCAGATGTGGTCTGGATGTTCTGATCACATTCTGATCTTGATATATCAGATACAGATCACATCTAATACAAAGTGTAAATGGGGTCTAAACAAAATCATTGGTCGTGATTAGGCCTACAAAGTAATTCAGAGGTGGCATTATCATTAGGGAATATTATTGAAATTACACTCAAATTCCTCTATATGAAGACTAAGCAATATTAGTCATTAGCCCAGAATGGTTTACTTTGGACTTTTATTGAGATTTAATAAAAATAAAAATATGCAAAATAGCCTACATCTTGAGGCTATCCACATCTTAATCGTCTAACAATCAAACATTTTAAGGCTTGTATGTAAGTTTCTTTCTTATAGAGGATTTCGACCTACGTCACTGTTCCCATGATGACAGCCATTTTGGAGATCAAAAAATGTTGACTTCCAATAGTGACACACCTGCGGTTAAATTTGATCTTCCTTTATCAAGTCTTTTAAACAACTCGGATATCTCAAGTAAGACAAGGTACCAACAGAAACTCAACGAGGCTGGTATATGCGATTCATACTCGTTACTCAGTCATCTTTTCGTACCTCTGCAGCTTTGCAATTAAAGGAACTGCCCTCAGTGTGAGCTGTTCAGGAAGCTACAGTGCTGATTTAAGATGCAGATTATTAGCCTACAGGGGCCGGCCTTTATGCAGACATGGTTGTAAAAATGATGTGTTTCAGGTCAGGCTTAGGTTTTGCTGCAGTATAAAACCTTGTCCAAATGTTTATTAAAGAGAAAATTCATAGAAAAACCATGACACAAATGTATGCCCCTTCTGCAGCCCACAGCAAAAGGTGGCAGTGTATTGGTGCAGCAGAAGTTTAGAAAGTGTTTTCATAAGCAAGGTGGAAGATGAATTGATTCAGTGCTGTTGTCTGGAGATTAAATAAGATAGATAGTGGTGTGCATTTCGGTTGAAAACAGCACCGCATTTTTCATTAACAGATTTTATGGGAAAGAGCATTAAACAAGATTGGCCTAATTGCAACTTGCCAACCCTTAAACAAGGGCTAATTTTACTCTCTCTCATTTTGTATGGTTAATGGGACTTCGCCACACTACTGTCAAAAAGTTGTTTTAATACAGAACAATCTGTCTCCAGGACCAGCATTTAACAAGACCAGCGATTCACAGTAATAAAGGAAAATAAGAGCAATTCAGAGATGACTCATCTAAAAAAACTCATGGCTTTTCAAATAACCACAATATTTATAATTATCTGTGTGTGACGCTGTCCCTTTTATGTTTAAAATAATGTCAGATGGTATGAGCTGTTAGTGATATATATATTGTATTGCATTTGACTGCAGTTTGACTGTAACCCCAGTCTCTCAACAGACCATAGCTGACAGTAATTTACTTTGTGAGTATAAAGAAGACATAGAAACGGTAAATTATGTATTTTTTTCTCTTTCACAAGATAGGCTATTGCTCGGAGCAGTATAGAACTAAGGGACTTTGAGGGCTGTCTCACTGACAAAGGGCTGTATTGTTTTAAAATGATATATTTTAGCCAAAAATGTCAATACAAACAGAACTGTACTGGTCATGAAACTCACAAAACATTAATATTTCATATGAATTAAGACATGAACAACTTCTTTTTGCTGCACAAATGGAGTCACACATACAAACATTGATTGATGTAATAAAAGAAAATATATATAAACAACCAAAAACCACAGAACAGCACAATAAAGTTAATAAATCATCTTGCAACCCTGCATCTCATGAACCCTTAGTGGGGCCACTTTGAGAACCACTCTAGGCTTCTTAAAACTTTATAAACACGTCAAGTGGATGTTTCTTATGGAGGCCAATTTATACACGAGTTCAGCTATTGAGCTCTCGTGAAGTCGCGCTGGCCAATGACAGCCCTAGTTTATCACAAGGCACATGCACTGTCACCACTACCAACAGGCCAGGGTGAAATCAAAGCAGAACCATTTCTCATAGAAAATAAACGGCTCTGTGTGAAGGCATTTCTGGTGTGCTTTGCATTCACTTTCGCCATCGCACCAAGGCAACAGCCTAGAGTTAGTATGTGATTTCCCAGTACAAATGCCTTTTCAAGTGAATGTTACAGTAGCTCTTCATAATACAGGAGTGGCAGCCCAGTAATAAACTATCAATTTCATATGAAAGAAAAAGAAGAAAAGCAAACTAGTAACTTATCGACCTGGAAGAGGCCAACAATTTGGCGAATCACGTTCATTATTAAAAAGTGCTTATATTACCACATGTATGCTTATGTTCCGTCGCTTACCAGATGAATACATTTCATGAGCAGAGAGAGAAAAGCGTAATGCGTTGTTTGCATGTGGCTGGTCACAACGGCGCATAATTATCAATGGGAATTATTATTATTATTATCTGACAGACTCACTGTTTATCAGCTGAACATCAGCATTTACATAAGCATTATGCAACAGCAAGATTGAAGTGGCATCTGAGTGTCCTGTGATCTAAATTAGATTTGCATTTGCTACGTTGAATGGCAGACCTGATATACAGTATTATCTACTGTGAAAATCTGTGTTCTGCACACTAACAGATCTAGATAAATAGATAGATAGAGAACTTACATTTAGATTTGTATGTATCAACCCAGCGCACCCCAGTGTCTTCTAAGCATTCTATGCGGAGGGTCACAGACTGTAATGTGCCCTGTGATCCATAACTGCGTCTGTTCTTGTATTCAGAAACTCAATCCTGTCCCCAACCAGCGCCAATGTTTTATTCATCAACCAAGATGCCAATGAAAAAGTCCATCTCTGTGTTGTGCTCATTCCAATACATCAAACAGCAGGCAGCGATGTATCGGCCTGTGCCAGTGTGTCTGGATTAATAATGTCAGTGTGGCTGCTTTTTGTTTCTTTAGGAGTTACGCCTGTGTGCAGTCCTGACACTGCAAATTAGGACCACAGCCTCCAGTGTTAAGTACATGATTTATTTAGATATTAATATTATTATTAATGCATTCTATTTAAAATACTATTTTGGGGGGGTCAAATGGCAAATTGAACATTTTATGTACCCTATCCAATGAAATATGATTGAACCAATTATGATGAGACACACACAACAAAATTCATTCCTTGTGTAACAACATATTTTTCAGACCACCTCACAAAGCACCTCACCTTCACTGTCACTTTGAAGGTGCTTATTTTCCTTTTTGGAATATTCACTTGAGAAAGAACTGTAGATGTGGTAGATGCTGGGTTTTTATTGCCTTAACTCAACAATTAGACATACATTACAGCGGGTATATGAGCCATGTAAATTAAAGTATGCAAATAGCAATACAACAGCAAACAGGCCATTAAGATGATGGAATGGGGACACAATAAGCTTCACTCCCTCTCCAACAGAGTGATTAAACATTTAAGAACGTTTTCAGTATAATAACATTACTACAATTACTGAATATACATTTAAATAAAAAATAAAAAGAGGGGTGGGGGGGTTATAAAGCATTTATTGTCAATGTATGGTTCCACAGCGCCACCTTTTGGTAGTTAATGCACATTACATTAAGACCTTCAGAGTTGACAAGGTTGCTTAATTTAAATCAAGTTGAATTTCCATATTATAAATATTTAGACCAGTGCCTTCAGCTTTGAACGTTATTGCTTTTTTGATTGAATTATGAATAAAATAAGTATAAATATAACTGCATTGGCTTGTGGTGGAATCTATATTAGCTGGCAAATAGCCACCAAACTAGAGCTAAAAGCCCTAATGCAAATTTAACCAATTTTACATCAGCCCTCTATATCACAAAGAGTGCCTCGGTCCTTACAGAAAGGCCAGCAGAAAGACAAATGAGTCACAGCAATTTATCTGCAGTAAAAATACAGAAATAAATAAAGAGGCAAGCCAATCCCCCTCCAGCTCATTTCACACTCTCAATGTCAATTTGCAACAGTGGAAGATGACACTGAACATTTGGCATGGGACCAGTCCTATTTTGGGTTTCTTCCAGTGCAAAGAAACATATGATGTTTAAAGTCAGAACCATTTGTTTAGCCTTCTGGCTCGCTAACTACTCGTGATTTGTGATCGTGTGGCGCACCCAAAACACGTGACCGCAATGGCAGTAAATAACTAATAATTCAGGCAATAATTTGTAATGTGGAGCGTAAAGACAGACATACTGTAGAGCAGAGCAGCAACCAGTAGGAACTTCTGACACTTTTGGAGCAGTTGCCATAGATGGACTTCCGCTCGCTCGGAACAGAAAGCTAATGGTAGACGAATCGGATTCAGCCCATGCCCTAGAACATAAAGAAAAAATGTTATTTGGGGATGAAGCCTCTCTTACCCTTCTTCATGGCCTTAGACACACCTTGTCTCTTATAATGGCATAATTGTTCTGAAGTGGGCAAAATAAAAAGATCCATTTCATTATTGAAGGATAGCCCACCATTCAGTATAAGTATAAACTATCATTGTAAATAGTAAAAACCAGCAATAATCAGTATGTGAAGAGGTGCTTCACCTATTCTTTGGGTTCATGTTGTCCCTTCTCATGGAATGCTTCAAAACAGTTGATATAAAGTGGGACCTGGCATTTTTACACACATCACTGTTTCCCTCTTTCCGCAATGACAGCGGACCCGTTGCCACAGTCCTCGTCCTGGGTAGTGGCCTCTCTCATCATAGCACCTGCCACACTCCCACTGCTGTGTGGCAGTGCTGGTGGGCAGGGCATTGTGTATAGAGGTCGCCGTCTGGAGTACTTAATCTGGTACACCCTCACCACATCTCTTATGAAGGAGAGGAGATCCATTGGCCTCTCTATGTTCCCGCGGGACTTCCAGTAGAGAAGCCCTGACTTCTGCATTGCCATATCTGGCATGGACCTGAAGAATGGTGCCCACCACTTCTTCGAATGGACGCTCATTCGGTAGTAGCTATTGTTTTGGTGCATTCTGTCAACACATCTGCTGCAACATTTAGCTGGTAACCCGACAGAGGTAGGTAAGATATAGCTATAGACACTTTTGTCGATACACAAGAACAATATTTTGATTGCCGTTACCATTATAACAAAAAAGGTTGATTATAATTATTTGTATGATTAACAAATTACGTGCACTGTAAATGAAGGCATCCTCAATAACACTTTTCTGTATTAGTTTTCTGTATCATTATACTTATTCAACAATATAAGCACCTGGTTTAAAGGGCTGTTGTCACTCCCCAGCCCCCCAGTGTATGTTTCTTGGTGTCCTGTCTTGGTGTGTGTGTCATGTTCCCCGATTGACCCTATTGTGTTTACCTGTGTTTACTTGTCTCCTCCAGGTGTTTCCCCTTACCCCTCGTTATCCCTTGTGTATTTAACCCATACAGTGTTTCTTGTTCCTCTGTGCCACTTTGCCTGTCTCTCTGCATCCCAGCCACGTAAGCTCATGAATGTTTTTCCTTATGACTAGCCTCGCCAGCGTTCTTTAGTTACTCTGTTTTAGGCCTAGCCTGTTTTTTTCCTTGCTTCTCAGTTAGCGAGAGTCCTTAGTTCTCAGCATTACCTGTTATCAGAGGTGCCTTTGTCCGTGTCCTTCTTTTTTTCCTTAAAATAAAGACTGAACCTTACCCTTGGAGTAGTGTTGGTGTCTACGCTTGGGTCGATATCTAGAAAACCCCTGACAGCTGTGTCTTAGCTGTCTTTTCATTACTTGCACACAGTCTTTGACGTTAGGCTTGTGTGGTTTTTGAATCATTCTAAACATTAATGGATCAGAATGACAAGCAGAGGCCTAAAATGTAAAAAAAAAAGATTCTTTAGCAAATACAAATCCCAGCAATTAGTTTAAAGACAGACGTATGAAAGCTGGCTGCCAAGAAAATGTTCTGTTGTGAAATTATAGAAAAGAAAATGGCAGCCAACTGCAAAATGTACTGCATGTACTGAGTTAGTCTTAATCCAAGCCAGTTAGCAACCAACCATTTAACATGAACAGAATATGAATTAACAGAAAACCTGTCTCAGCCAAATGGCCCAAAATACAAATCAAATATTCTTAAATTAAATATTCTCTGTGTAAGTTGTGCTAGCAAAACTATACATTTCAGATAGGCCAGACAATTCCTATAGGCTTTATAAGACTCAATTAAGGATTCAGTCTCAAAATGTGTTTCAAAAGAAAAACGCTTCAACTTTATTATTATTGAAGGCATTCAGAACAGTATCCATTTCCAAGGTGGAATAAAGATGTCTTTATTCCTTACAGTGGCAATTATACTGTGGATTCATTCATGCCTGATCAACTGGCAATCCATGCTACAACAGACTTGCATATGCTGGCTGTCAATTATTTAATGTTTGTAGAAAAACCTAACTAACCTAAATTCACTCCTTCAAATTATTGGTACCAAAGCTTCACTACATTCTGTCCAGACCCTTCTAAAACAACATAAACTGAAAGGTGGGGCTAATTCCAGTTCTTGCCTCCCCATCGTTGATGTAGCCTGTAAGGATAAAGAAATCATACATAAGGCTCTTCTCACAGGCTGGTTGATTTTGAAAATGAGATAGGACCCAAGGTAACACTGATTGTATTGGTTTAGAAACAGCCTTAGAGGCAGAAACACATACAGTAATCGCTGGCTCTCCCTGTTACAGGCTGGTTACTGCTCTATAGGAACTGAGATTAACATGTCCTTGAAGGCTGATTTTTTTTATTTTTTTATTTTTGGACATACATTTGTCTGTACTAGTTTAAAATCCTTAGAGGTCAATACGCAAAGTTGACTTTGACGGTCTTTAAGTTTTTATTTTTATTTGTATACCCAAGTTTTTAGCCTACTGATGTATTATTGTTTTATACTTTAATTATATTTTAATTGAACTGTCTTTAATGGTCTTTCCTAAAATAAGATTACATTTCAAAAAAGTGATGGTGTCAAAATAGGGATGTGAAATGCAGGTTTACTTGTCTTTTCCAGATAATGTCACACCAGCGAGGCAAAAGTAAACGTACGAACATGCAAGGGAGACTATATGTAATTGTGTAACCCCTCATAAAAACTGAATCGTCTCTTTATATTATCTGGTGTATTCTTTCACCTTTTACCCACACACGGAAAGAGGAGTCACCAGCTGCTGTTTATTGTTCATTTGTGTTGTGGTTCACTGTATGGAGTTTGATCAAAATGTTTAAATCCCTTTAATTACCCCAGTCTTTTAGTTATTTTAAACAAGCAAAACATTATTTGTGTATTTTATCAATCTTTATTACAATGAAAATTCTAATGTGTAAACGTTTTAAGATGTTAATTCTATTCCACCATTTAGACAAACTTTAATGGATATGAGTTCACACCATAGAACTACAGTATAATGTAGGTTCACACAGAAGTAGTCCAATGAAGTCATTTCAGTTTTGGCAGAATAACCCATTGAGAGAGAGGCATCTATTGGAGGAGGAAGGGATTACATTAATAAGCATTAATGCACTTATTTTTTAACAAAAATGTTGGGTCTATTAAGGTTGATTGATGATTGATCAAATGTAAAATTGAGGAATGTACTTTTAAGATTAACCCTGTGTAAGAGCAAGCAAAATGTGACTATTTGTATTTCCCAATACCAGGTATCCTAATATCCCCACAACTTAAAAGTCCTGCATTTATTGAAGCACTAATAAGGGCTGATAAAAAATACTGTAGTTTCTCTGGCTCTGGGATGATCAACAGGTGGCTGTAAAAAAGGTGAGAGCAAGTACACAGCAGTACATGCCAATACAGAAACACACAATATACAGTACACTCAAACATGGCAAACATTTGTACATTTCTGTATCATTATCATGCCACAGCTATATGCAAAGTGTCACATGCCAGCCCGTGTCACGAAAAACAACAGGGGCGAGAGGAAACATCATGCCAGTACACCCCAGTCCTCTGCGAAATACCTGGCCAATCTTACTGATGACTACAGTCACCTCCGATTAAAGGCTGTTTTGACTGGTTTCTGGCACAATGTAAACAAAATCCAAATTGATGTCGGTAGATCAAACAAAAATGCCTGTGCTGTTATCCAAAATGAAGAATATTATAAGATTCAGGTTGGGACCATGTACATTAGCTCACACTGCTCAAAAAAATGAAGGGAACACATAATCAATTAGGAAGCATAAGTGATTGTGGATAAATGCCACCTGTTTTGGTGCAAATGAAAGTGACAACAGGTGCACTGGAGAGGCAACAGCAAAACAGCCCCCATAAAGGGAATGGTTTTACAGGTGGTGGCCACAGACAATTGCTCTCTCCTTATCCTTCCTGACTGATTCTTCTCTAGTTTAGTGTTTTGCTAGTGTCTTTGTCACTACTGGTAGCATGAGGCAGTACCTGCAGCCTTTTTAGGTTGCACAAGCAGTCCAGCTCCTCCAGGATGACACATCCATATGTAATTTTATATATTGACATTAAGGGTTGTAAATTTTTTTTTAACAAAATCATTAAAGGGGGGTTCTACAGTTTATTAGGATCTATATTTGAAGTGAGGTAAAGAACATGGGGAGTTCCGCCATCTTTCCCAGGAGGAAATGTTCTGATTGACGTTACCATACCATTGTAGCATATCAGTGATCCTATCCACTATGTAGTATACTGTATACTTTTTAATTGCTAAAATGTAGGGAACTGTAGAATATTTTAAATTAACGATTTTCATAGTCAAGGTTTTCAGTCATATATTTCCATGTTTCCTTTTAATTCTTTATAGCACCTGCTGCTGGAAGCATAGATGAGATGTAGGCCATGTAGGCTGAAAGCAATGAGTTGTTCTGCCATTGTAATGGGAAGTCAGTGGTTTATTATGATTAATTGAACCCATTTCAACATATGGCAAAGGTTTAAGACAATCAACCTTTACAATCCAGTAGTAATATAAAGTATTTGAATACACTTATTTCACTAGTAAGTGGATAGAAGTGTAAACATTTTGTAAACAGTGCCCTCTAGTTTAGGAGTTACAAGCTCTGTGACTAGCAACCCGTGACAACCATACCCAGTCTACTTGTGGGTCTTCCATGTGATAAAATAAATGTCCAGGGATTCAATGAACGTGACTGTTATCACCTCACTGAAGGTTAAATGTGGTTGCTCTATTCATTTTTAAATCTGTAGCACCCTCTTATGGCAATAAAATATTACAATTTAAAAATATGAAAGAGGTGCAGGGGTATTTCAGAATTGAAGGTCAGCAACTGTAGACAATATAGCACACGCACACTTACTCAAAGTAAGATTTATACTCGAGGGACCTGAACCTAGCTCTCTACTTGATGCCAAAACATGTCATTTGACAATATGCATTTAAAGTATACTGTTAGAAAATAAGCACATTAGGCAACATTGTTATAAAGTAAAACTTTAATTCGTATAATTTCAATGAACTATTTTGATTAAATGCTAGCTGTTGAAGTATAAGGTTAGAATGTTGGAAGCTAGACTAATCAATAAAACAGTCCACATTTATCTCTTGATTCAATTTCTACAATATTGTCATATAGCTATTTCTGTCATATTTTACTCTGGTATACAAAATAAAATATTTAATTATTGCAAAGATTACATTTGCAAATTGCAAATAACTGACTGACAAACAAAACAATGTATTAAAGTACAATATAACATGTAATTCACAAGATTGTATCAGATCTGTTCTCCTTTGTGACACCATCTTAAAAATACACCCTCTTCCTGTTTTTAAACAGCTTTCCATTACATATTCGCTTTGTTATCCAGGAGCCATGCACAGTGTGTACACTCAAATACAGCAGTTTATTGCTGTCTGTCTTTTACGTTAGTGTCTTGAGATAAAAGGGTATATTTTGTTAAAGTGCTTGGTGTGGTTTAATATAGCACACAATACAATAGGCATGAGATTAGTTGAACTGGAAACATGAAAAAAATTAAAATAAAACAGCCGTGTGCCAGAAATAGTGAGGAATAGACACAGCAAGGCTCTTATGTTGGTGAGCCTGCAAGTGTTTGGGTGTTATATAGTCACTGCAACTGTTGTTGCCTAAGATACAGTACATCCACAATGTGACCATGCAGCCATTGCAGGAAACCAGTCACTTGTAAACATCTATGGCTGATTGTAGTCGACACCTCAAGCATTGGTTGATAGAATATATTTACAGAGGTGCTAAAACTGTTCCTAATAGTATCATCAATTATTCAAATTATTCAAGTGTTAATATATTTCCTGGTGTGCCGTTACAGCCGCACAAACACTTACAGAAAAAAAAAAACTACAGTGAAGCTGAAGAACCTTTGTAAAGCACACAGAGCCAAGTAAAGCACATTAACCACAGAAAACAAAATAATGCAGTATGTGTGTGTACAATCTTATGTAAATCCTTGTAGAGTCAAGCAGTTCAACACACAGCATATTAGGCATTATAAAGCACATGTTGTATAGGTTGTAAAATATTTGACCAAAACTTGATTTTTAACATCAACTTGATGTTGATCCATTATTATTTCCAATGGGGCAAAAATGTACTGCATAGACAGGAAAACAATTCATGGCTGTTAAACAATATTCAGTGTGGGAACATTCTAAAAGAAAAACTTAAAAACTTTTTGAAACTTTTTGCAAGACACAAGTGATTTAAATGTAAACCATTTTTTGTTAAGAACAGACCACTGCGTATCAGATGTCTGAAAATGGTTCAAATGAAATGCGCCCAACATTCTTAAGCATAGAAAATCCAGTATGTTCATACATAGTTTACAGATCTCTATATGATTAAGATCTGCACCACTACCCTTGAGAAAATGTTTTGTCCCTAAAAATACATTCTGATTTAAATATAAAATAAAGCAATGCATTTCTGAGGGAATTAAAGCTTATGGAATCAAGGATGCGATTTGTCCTGTGTTGAACACAAACAGTGAGGAATATTGGATAATAATAATAATAATAATAATATTTTTTTTTAATACATCTCTGAGACACATACAAGAGACAAGGGGGAGTACTCCACTGTCAATTGGACAGTAAAGCCTGAATTAAACTCCTTTCCTTTATGGATGTAGGTGTTTTTAGCACAGCCCAATACTAAACACTAAGGTTTTCTGACTAGGGGTATAATAATGCACACATTTGAGGATTCTACATCAATTTTCAACTGTAACCACAGCAAGAGCTGATAAAATCCCACTGGAGGAAGAGAAAAATAATTAACAAGCATGGTAAGTCCTTCTGCTCATTCCCTGTTGTTGAAATAGGAGCTCTGTCTGTCAGGCGACACCCTTTAAAGGCTTGGAGAATAGGTCAACTACCACTACCACACCTCCAAGCAACCAGAAAACTAGAAGAAAAGGTAATTCAATCCTCTTGGAAGAGACAGACAACGCTACATCAGTGGTGCAAATGGCAACTATGAATGCGCTAAAATTCCCTCTGTTAAGATAACTTTCATACTGGCTTCACTGAATTTAGTCATTACACACGTTACATTATGAGCAGTGTATTAAAGAGACAGACATACATGCTGTACAAGCTATACTGTATAGTAAATGATTTTCTATGCCTATTCTAGTCTACAATTGTCTGTGAGCAGATAAGAGTGTTTCTCTGTTTCTCATGGAAATGCTATTTCCGAGTGCTGGAAATTGTGTTTACGAGTTGCCAAAATGCTCATGTTCAATTTCAGGAGTTTGCCTTAGAAGTGTGAATGCTTGCAAAATGACAGACGCTTTAAAAGGGAATCAATATATGCATAATGATCAATATACATATTTTCCACATGTATACTGCATAGAAGTACTTGACCAACAATAGTCATTGCCATGGATGGACTTCTATTCAAAGTCTTTAGTTCTGGTGTCAATGCTGAGTGCAACAGTTACTTGGGCCTAACTGACTCATGGCTGTCATGAATGTAAACCTTGATAACGGAATATATATTTGTATATAATGTGCACTTTTTCCTACTGGTCAACTCCTCTCTCTTATGTTGATATGCATCAAATAAACACAGCTAGTGTCGAACCAAATATTAACATAATTAAGGCCAACTGATAAAAAAAAAAAAAAGTTATTCAGTAAGGTACAACTACAAAATGTCTATGCGGGTGACAGAAACTCGCCGATATTACAGATAGTTGAGGAATCAAGCCTAACATAGATAGAGATATCTCAGTGCGTTTCATCACAGCCTGCCTCGGCCAACATGATTTATACCATGTTGGGAAGTGATATCGTTTGTATTGAAAGTGGTCTAAGGGCAAAGTTGGGTGCCTCTTTCATAAAATTGCAAGGCTGGAGATCTCTAGAAGCAAGATTGTATATGAAAGTTCTCCACTTTCATGAAAGTGACCAAATGCATCCAATTTCTTGTACATCTAATGGGACAGTGGATGCAACCATTTATTAAAAAATACAAACAAAAACCGAAAACTGGTTTGCACCAGATAAAACACAACATTCTTAGCACCCTAAAATTAAGTTTGGGGTGCTAAGGGATTAAATTCCTAAAACAAGTTCAGTCATCTCTTAAAATAGGTATGTGTGAATTAAGTGCAACCGTCCAATGTGAAAATGTTGGGATTACATTTTATCTGGCCGTTTATGTTCCAGCCCTCCTGAACATCAGAATGCAGCTTTGAGCGAAGAAAACTGAGCTTGTGTAAACAAACAAATGATGAGCACAGAAAATAAACAGAAACTATGTGACAAAAACAGTCCTAACCTTTGGTAAATGCATAGTTCTTTCCCTCTGCTTTAAAACAAACAACCACAAACCCCTAGAATCACAGATTAGCAGTGAGTGCTTTCCCCAAATGTATTTAAAAAAAAAATAAAGAGCAAAAAGGATCATATCAAACAGATGGCTCTTGGATTCTTGTTGTCACCCCCACCTCCAAGCAATTTTTGTTTTAGGTTTCGTAGAATTTTACATAATTACATCATTTAAATAATTTCTCTCTAATAATCCTCTCTAATGCTGTTTTATCTTCTCCTCGCCGAGCAATCTTATGGCAGGAAAGGTTCGTCCTCTTCCTCGTCAGCGCTCGGACCCGGATCGCTTAGGCACCTCATTAGCCTATGCTGGTCTTTAGCGCCATCCGTCTCACCGGGCTTGTCGGTGCGGCCCGCCATCGAGGGAGGTTTCATTGTAAGGCCCTGGTCTTCCATAGCTGCGTTGTCCTGCTGCTGCTGCTGCTGCTGCTGCTGGAACTCCTGTCTGAACTCGTCCATCAGGTTGATGGAGTCTGGAGACTGGGGTGAGGCCAGGTCTACCTGGATGGTGGGCACGCTGTCCGACAAGGGCTTCATGCTGTAGGCCTGGGGGTCTGGGTGCAGCAGAGAGGGTTAGCCTTACATTACACCGAAAAAAAACGCAGACAGTTCCCATTTAAGCTGGAGTCTATGAACGTGCACAAACACACGTACACTTCTGGGGGAAACAAATTCAAGTCACAAAATTAACATAGTTACAGTGACAATGTTTACATGCATACATTACGCCACTATTATTAGGAATATGTTAATATTCTGAATTCAAGATATATCACATGAACATATGCACCCTATTTTACACTATTCTAGAATATTGACATTTTCCGAATGATAACAGAACATACAGTATGTGCATGTAAACCTGTTACTGTGACTTACTGCGTAAACTGGAGAACTTCTTACATTTCACAGGTCATACATATCACGTGACAATAGTGAGAAGGCAATGAAAGCCACTGATATTTCATGCTGGTATCGTGTCTTGGCTGGAAATGACACTGATAACCACAAGCTCAGATGGCAGGGGGGTTAGATGCTGCTGTTGTCATCTGAAAGGACAAGACTTTACTGTGCCTTAGCTATACTGTTAAGATCAGCTGGTCCTAATGACACCTCTTACATAATACATTAGTGAATGTTAACAGGCAGGAAATATGACACATGCATGTTAGTATTGGTGGCGATCACTTCCCACAAATCTAATGCAGATGTTGTTCCCCCTCTATGCTTGCTACATACCTGAACACATTTTGGCCTCTTTCTGCTTCTGAGCAGGTTTGAAATCAGAACCCCTGCCTAAAATAAAACCACACATTTTGTTTACATGCCGGCGGGCACATGCAAACATATTTCCATCACAGGGGAAATATAATGGCTGTGGAACAGTCGTAGTAGCAAGTGGATCGTACAAACGTGATTATTGGTTTTGGGAACAAGAACTATATTTCAGGGATTTTCAAGTTTTTTGAGCACTGACCCCCCAAAAAATAAGTAGTTTATAACCCGCGACCCCCCTCCTGCAGCATGAGTGAGCAAACACATGTGAGGTGGGTCGCAGGCCATGAACTACTTCTTTTAATAGCTTTGCATACATAAAAGCATAAACATAAATGTATAATCAAACCATAAAATTAATTGAAAAATGTATCTTTTGTAACAAAATGTTACATTTTATTAGACATTAAAGCTGAATTTAAACATTATACAAGTCTAAAACGTTTTGACCTCAATGGTTATGGATATATTGCTTGGTGTGCTAGCTTGCGCATAAATTCTACTGGTTGATTCTGTTTGTATGTTGCTGTGTGCGAAAGGTAGTTATTTACAGTACCTGAGGCCAGTCTGGTTCTACACATGGTTGGAGATTCAGGCAGTGCAGCTGGCACCGTCAGGTAGTTATTCATCTCTGTTATCTGAAAACACACAAGAACAAGGCGAAGAGGGTCATTTGAAGAATTTTGGTTTTCATTAAAATTCCGTTATTCTATTAAAAAGGTCTACTAAGCGTTTTCCCATCTGAAAACAGCGGTACATGGAAGTGACTGGTGCTATGTAGAACAAAACAGCTCATTGTACGCCTACAAAACTATTTGAATCTGTGTACATGTGTAAAACATAGGAAATATGATATGTACTCTATTTAAAAAAATGTTAGGACTAAAACATCACTATGCACTATTGCACAATGCAAAAAAACATACAAATGTTTTATACATTTCCGGCAAATTTAGAGTCTTTCACTAAAACTGTTGCTGTGAGCCACAGAAATCAATTTCTAAGCAAAGTGAATTCTTAAATAATGCATCATTTGTTAGTCTCAGCCCCAAATTTTTTTTTCTGTCCTGGAGGCCACAGTGTTGCTTCTAGCATATCACTCAAACCATAAGTCAATATTAATTATGTAATTGCAGGCTGATTGAAATTTGTGGCATCTAAGCGGTACACATAAGATGTCCATAAGTGTCCTGTCCAAATCCATTTTGGAGAAAAATTATTTGATTTTAAAGTAATTGAAAAATTACTTTAATTTAAAAATAATCGCTTAATTGGATAGTCTAGTGGTCTGGGTTTTGGACTCCCAGCCCGAAGGTTGTGGGTTCGGGTTAACCCCAGAGTTGGCCTACCTATAAGCATCTAGGAGCAAGATGCCTAACCCCTATCTACTCCATGTAGGCCTAATAGCAGAATGTAATTGTAAGTCACTTTGGATAAAAGCATCTGCTAAATGACCTAATTGTTTACTTGTTAGTGGCCCGGTATAAAACAGAACATTATTTCTGCTTGTCTGTCCGTGGTGTTTTTAAGATGTATTGGCCACAAGAAATTATGTTTACAACAGAATTTAAGGGTATTTGTTTTATGCCTGGAAATGTAAATGTAATAATTATAGAGGTAGCTAAATGCCTAAAACCTAACAGCCAAGTTTCATTTCAACATTTCCTGCTAAGAGCTGAGTGGTATTAGCTACTGCTCGTGTTTCTATGGTTATAAAGATGTTTATTTTTTGTGAAATTGCTGATCTTACCTTCTTCTCCAGGTCAATCAACCTTTGCTTCTTGAGAAGCAATTCGTTCCAGCCCTCCTCATATGGATCTGCCACCAGAGTATGTCTGTTGTAGGATCGCAGCTGGAACAAAGCAAGGACGCAAAAACATTTTTAATACATTTAATTTAATGCCTATGTTAAATTAATCTCTCTGACTGCAGAGTCAGGAAAGGGTTCTATTAAAGTAAAAAAAAATAAAAAATGGTTGGGAATACAACTTTACCCGCAGGCGTGTCTTCTGGAGGTTAGTCCTCAAAATCTTCCTGATCTCCTCCTCTCTGCCTTTAGACAGGTGAGGTAGAGCCCTCTCTGCAGGTGGGGCCGGTATGGGCTTCTTGGGCTGAATATTCCTGCAGAGAGGAAGTTAAACAGCATTGCCAAAAGTGTAAACTGTGTAAAACATCTTTATCTGACGTACAGTCCAGACAGACTGGACTTTTGGTGGCGCTTATAGAGCTGCTTAAAATAACAATTTTATTTCATAAAGAAAGGGTCGGTTGTCCCACCTGGTGCAACCAAGCTAACAAACATAGAAGAGTAATCGAGCAGTGGGTGTACACGCACAAACTACAAATTAATGAGACGGTTTGGCAACAAGGCGGTTGAGACATGGCGTTTACTTACTGCATGGAGACTGTGGACGGTACGGCAGAGGGAAGCTTGACACCCCCTCCGCTCTCCACCAGCTCGATGGCTTGCTTCATCTCCATCTTGTGGTAGAAGGCAATGAGCTGAGGCTCCCTGGAGCGCTCGCCCGCTATCAGGCACTTCTTGATATACTTCTTGTTGAAACGGTTCAGTCTGAAGATGAGAGGGGGATAATGCAAGACAAGGTGAGATAGAATCAACAGAATAGAGAAACATCACGTTGAAAGCTACGTAAACTAATTTGGCAAGTTAGTGGCCACTCTGGTCATAAGATGCAACTCAAATCAAATCAAAATCAAATCAAATCACTTTATTGTCACACTACCATATACACAAGTGCAACAGTAGGTGAAATTCTTGTGTGCAGTTCCGAGCAACATAGCAGTCATGACAGTGACCAGACATATGCCAACTGCACTCAATTTAAAAGCTATACATTTAATTGTTTTTTTTCTTTAAGAACACTTTTTTTGTTTTTTGTTTTGGCTGTAATTGCAGAAAGCACTCGCCTTAGCAACAAGGCAGACAACTGTGTGTTGTTGTGCCATAGTAACTCTTACATTGGATACATTGGATACATTCCAAGCCACATCACTTCCTGTGTCACAGTATATTTCCTGCTACTATCTAGCACACAGACACTTGTATGGGCAAATCCCAGGTGAGCCATGGTATGCTGGGGCTTGGGAGGACGTGGAGTACTAATAGTACAGTAATAATAGTACAGAAAAGTCACTATTCACCATAGAAAAATGATCCTAAGCAGCTCTTAATACAGACAGTGGACAGAAAGTACTGTGTGTAATAAATCATTGATTTAAATTCTATACTTGTCTTTCCAGTGGTGGTGTCCGTAGTGTCCACAGATGTCCTCAATTCCAGTCAGTAGGTGGTCCAAGAACTGGTACAGATAAACATTATTTTAGCTAGAAATGGTTTATTGATGACATTCAGACACATTGATGTCCAGACTAGGGATGGGCGATATAGACTTAAAACTATATCACGATATTTCATGGTATTTTTTGCGGTAACGATGTAAATAACGATTTGAAAATAGTACCATTGAACACTTTTTGGCTGCAACAGCAACCAGCCTTGAGAGCCGTGAAAACACAAACATTGATCAAAAAAAGTAAAACATCTAATACTAAACTATACCAATTAAGTAGTCAGACAACGTGAGCTCATAGAGTGAGCGCAGCTACCAGACGTGTAGCCTACTCTGTTTCTTCCATTGCTGTACGTCACCAACCAGAGCCTTACGCTTCAATGAACGCAGTCAATGAACAGTCAAGGAGAACCCAACGGGAAATAGCCTCTAACCTGGCTTCACTGCTCTCCATTGAAACCCTATGGAGTGGCTCCATCCACTCTTTTTACTGTCTATGTGAGATGCCCACGTTGTGGCGCGTATGTAAACACAGCATCAACTATATCGTCAATATCGCGATGTGACAAATTCTTATCATGGGGAAGAATTGTACCGGTATATCATGGACAATATGATGTGGCACAGCCCTAGTCCCAACCATCACTGCTGAGTATACGTTCGTATGTGTACGTCTTAACATGTACACACTCATGACCTAGTGTTGTGTCCCAAAACAACTCTTGTAGCTATAGCTATTTTCAATGACGTAAATTTGTCGGTTATCGTTTCTTTTTCTTTGTTTTTGGGTGACCCTGTCTTTGTGTTGTGCTTGTTGTGACTGCAAAGACAATTTCAAAATTGGAGTAAAATATGTCTGAACTAAAGCAGGTGTTATTTTCTATTCTCAGTTTCAGTGTAGCAATCTTGTAGTGGCTTGTAGGTTTACTGGTTGCTATGGTAATTCTTGCTGAGAGGTCATGTTTTCTGGTTTCGTTTTAATGTACTGTATGTACTAATTGGAGGACACAGCAGTTGTCATGTTAGAAACTATCACTTAAAAATGGTAATACCCTCACTGACGTTAATAATGGTACTTGCCCAAAGTACCCATTATAAAAGTACTAGGGCACCTCTCTCTTTGCTTTCCTACCCACAATTAGAGTTAAAAAAGCCCTCTCAGGTATAATTGCCATCATAGACTCCAGACATGAGTATGAGCAAAGACTGACTCAAGCTGGCCATTTCTACAGCATCAAATGCTGTTTATCGCTGGTGGCTGCTTGTGGCTGGTGGCCAACAGGAGAATTGTACACACATCTGCCATTTAGTCTGCAGCCATAATGGTTTATCTGCGGATGGATACTGAGACACTGTGACAGTTAAACGAGCCACGTTGCTATGGACACAGGCCATTAGGCAGGTGCTGAAAAGCAAAGTAAGCCAGCGGGGGACTGTCAAGGTTTTGAGCATTGATTTCAGAAGAAATGCAAGACAGCTTCGCTGATATGGTGATAGAAGTCTACTGGGAGAAAGAGACGTTTTTTTAAAGATGCCATATGGAGTATCTGAAACGCTTTGTTTTTAATCAACATGAAAACATTTCAAACTGCAGCCAAATGGATATGTACATTCATTCATTCCTGCAGTAAAGGCCAGTCTGAATGTCCCTTAACTAGCTCTCTGTTGACAGTTCATTGGCGTTTTACAGTAGGGCCAAGTTATTAGGACAGCCTGCCTCTCCGGCCTGAACAGCGATGACTCACCACTAAGCCAAAAGAGATACTGACCCAAGGTGTGCGTGTGCCAGTCTGTGCACGCACATAAACTCTCAACTGCATTAATAACTTAAAAGGTCACTTGGGGATGGTGTACCATCTTCATCACATCAGGATGTATAGAAGTACCACTGCTAAAGACAGCAGACATACGAAGCAGTGTTTGTTAGTGTGAGTGTGTTATATAACTCGCAAACATGGCACCAGACACAGCATAAAGAGAGGCTATTAAGGAACGAAGAGAGATTCCTTGCTGTGTTTTTCTCAGTGGCTTGGCATTTACTACAGGATATTACAAGCCACCACTAGGGGTAGCCAGAGACTAAAACATTTAGCCAATTCCTAAGTAAGCCGTAATACAGTATATCATACTGTATCAGAAGGCATAAATAACTGAATGACACGATTAATTGAACCAATTGACTAAAATAAAACTATGTTAATTTAAAAATGATTCACCAATGGCAAGCAAATATATCATTATTGTAAAACACTAATTTTTTTACATCCAAATGTTCAACCAAATGGGACGGTACTCCAAATATTTTGCTTTTGGAGGGAGGGAGTAGCAACACAGTTTGAGAAAGAAATATAAAGGATGCACCTGTGTGTGAATCTCCTCGTTGATGGTGCGCTTGGCTTCCTGTTTCTTTTTTACAGCGAGCAGCTCCACAAGAGGTTTGATGGTCATACCCTGGGAGACACACAAAGGAAGTGGTATGTCATTTAATGCATTCCTCTTCTTCCCTTAACCTAACCCTGTTTTCTACCACCTTCACAATCCTATTCTTGGGACCAGTGTCTATCGTGAGCTGACAATATATGAAAAATTAAGATTTATGTTATTTACACGGTACACTGTACTCTGTGCTATGCTAAGAAAATAGATAAAGTAAAATATTAATATAGCCCCCATTTTCCTAAAAGATAGAGACCCTAAAACATCTACAGTATATAAAAAACACATGAAATTGGTATTACTAATACGAAATTGGCTAACATATAAATACCAAAATAGAAATTTTTGGCATATCAAAATAGAACAACACTACAACATACAATAATACATTAAGTGAAAATATACAGCAAGTTTAAAAAAACAAAACAGAAATGCATAGCTTACAAAAATATATGAACCTGCATGCTTGTAATAATAATACAAATAATACAAAAATATATGAACCTGCATTTTTGTAATAATTATCATTAGTCACTTTTACTGATCATAATTTAGCCTTATAACTCTGAAAGTCTTACAGCGACAGAAAACATGCTGGCTCTTATTTAATTAAGTCAGCTATGTCAATGTTTGTTCTCTACACTTCCATGATTACAAATCTCAAGGTCACTACACCTCAGGAAAATCAAGACACACACACACTCACACACACACTGTAACTGTGAATATGAAAATCCATTTTATTAATCTCGGCCAGTTCCTTGCAATATTTGTGAACATTGTTAATGTTTAAGGCTGACTCATGGCATATTGACACACCACAATTGGTCCCATCACTGCAACACTAGTATTGCAGTGTAACCCCTTGAAGCTTTGCCAGCACTTTAAGAGGACTCCTATCTGCCTGCGTTTGTGTGTGCCCAGCCCTGCACATACATATCTCTCTCACATAAGAGATTAAGCCAGGCTGTTTAACTACAGCATAATAGCCTAAGAGGGTAACACAAGGTTCCAGCCCTGCTCCTGCCAAGGCCCAATGCTCTCCAACAGGCATGAGTCACATCCAGGCATCAAAGCGTGGCACTAAATGGCATGAATAAGACATGGCCCTGCCCTGGGTTTTAGGCAGAGAACAAATCTGAGGGCTTTGTTTTAGCTGCTGATGTTCTGAGGCCGGTTCACGTGACACGTGGACAAATAGAATGCCTTACAGAAGGCTCCACTTGAAATGGATGACAGACAAGGAAGCTAGTATGGGTTTGATAGTGTGAGTCAAAGTTTTATTTGGTGCTAAAGCAATTTGTCCCGAGAATTCAGAACATTTGGTCACGAGTTTTTAACTAAAGTGTCAGTTGGTCTGTGTCTTGCATCATGTCTTAATTTTTCGTTACAATACACATGAGTAAATAAAGGGAAGTCATGTCAGTAAGAGTGTGTGTGTGCGTGCGTGCATGTGTGTGTTTACACTGGTCTGCTTGAACCTCCCTTGAGTGAGAAGTATTCATTTTGTTCAGTCATTGGTGAATTCTAAACCACTGGAAAATCCTTTATTTCAGCAAGAATGATCATTATCAACAGGATAACTAAACTAGAAAGATCTGTTGTTTTGGAAAAAGTCAGTGTGCTCATACCTGTACAAAGACTGTAAAAAAAACGACGGTGATGATGGCAGTGAGGAACATCTCTCTCATGGGAAACTGGTCTTTATTCAGCAGGTAGCCCAGGGAGAAGGCGATGGCGCCTCGCAAGCCACCGTAGGCAATGATGAACTGGTCCTTAGTGGTCAGCTTCACAATGCGGAACTTGTTGATCACGTATGTTAACCCGACAACACCTGAGGAAAATTATGAAGAGAGTAGTTTGTCCTAGGTCATAATACCTTTCATGGTTTTATATTGCAAAATTATAGTTTGTTGTTAATATGCCGTATAAGACGATATAAAGACAACCAGAATGTTGGCAAAATAAGTAGGGAATGAAAATGAAGGTGTAACTATGGAGAGAAATATATGTATATGTACACGTATACAGCATGTATACATATACAGTACGTGTGCGCATACACACTTATTACATTATTATGGGGGTGGTTTAGTGGGAGGAACTGTGGAGAGGCGTGGTTCACGGGACTTGGGGATTAGGGGACAGGTGTGGGCAAATATTTATCAATCAAAAGGAGCGTGGGCTAGACCCGCGGGAGAGACGCCAGCGGAGACGGAAGCTGGATGCGGGACCTAATTGGTCAAGCCCAGTGTATTCAGGCAGTGTTTAAGCCATGAGTACGGCCAATAGTACGTGATCGCTGGGTAATATAGTGTGCAGTGAAAATAAACCGTGCGAGGCACATCAATGCAACTACCTGGACAATCGTGGGTGTACACCACAATTATGCATGTCATTACTGTATCTAGTACAAGATTTATGGTAACCTGTATGTCGTTAGTCTTTCCTCTTACAGACATGTATATGTGATTGTGACATGGCAGTTCCCCTTTCTTCATATTAAACCAATTCCTATTCATTACACTTACATTGCATTTTCACAGTATATATTCAGATCAAAACATGATGTACATTACTGGTTTAAATTATACAAAGCTGTACCAAATTTAAGATAAATCTCACTTTTGGCTCTGGTATAATAACCTACCTATTATATAACCTACCCACTAGATTCTTCATTGTTATATCGACCTTAAAAATATAGTCACAATTTAGATCCTTCTTTTGACTTAACTTCAAACCAAAGTCCCATATGCAATTATCTTTTTGTACCTTCTAATACAGACATCACCTTCACTAAATGGCAAGAGTCAGGCCTAGTCAGACTGAAGGACCTGTTCAATCATGTTTGCAAGATTTAGTGACCTCTCAGATAAATGTAATCTCCAACATCCTCACCTGTTCCGGTGCATCCAAATTAGTCACTTTAGTAAATTACACCTCCCTTCTTTCCCCAACATTCCTTCTAATTCAGTTGTGGATTTAATCTTAGAGACTCCCAAAAATCTAAAAGGTCTTATTTCTCAAATGTATAGTCTAAACTTTTCTATTACAAGATCCCCTCCTTGTTAAAATCAAAGTGGATCTCCATCTCTCATACAATTCAAGGTAATGCACCGTGTCTACTACACAAATGCCAAGCTCTCCAAATGTATCCAGATTTCACAGATGCTTGCAACAGGTAATATATAATAACAGGTAAGTCTCCAGAGAATATGACGCACATGTTCTGGTCCTGCCATTGCTTGCTGGCCTACTGGACTTCCATTTTTAAAAGTATTTCTACTTCACTCAACATAGACCTAACACCATTCGCTGAAATAGCTGCTCTGTAGTTCAAGGATCTCCTATTTCTCAATCGTGAGAAAAATTAATTTAATATGACAGAATCACCTAGTAAATTTGAATCAATTTGGGGCCCCATAACACATTACCATGGTAACTTAAAATCTCTATCAAAACACATAGTCAGGTGTGGTTCAGGATGTGTGCCAATATGGGGTGTATTGGTACACATCTTGTACTTATCATATGCCCCTTGTGTCATCTTTCTTCCTTTTCCTTCCTTAAATTTGGATTCCTTAACATTGTAAAATGTTTCTTTGTATTTGTACTTTGGTGTTCTGAAGTTGTTCTTCCTCGTTTTATAAATGCATTTATTTAAAAAAAGCCATAAAAAAAGCAGCAATGACAACAATTTATTTTCTAGAAGATGGAGCATCATGGTATAAACCTCCATTTTGTCAATTGACTTTATAATGGAATTTGACCTAATATCTTTCAGAAGCTCCCATCATCATATTCACTCATATTGACACTAAAGTCAATGGTGACAGAACCCACATTTATGAACTCACATATATAGTTATTAAAAATGTTATAGCTCATTTTTAAGTATGCAAGGCTTATAGAGGCTGAATTGAAGCGTCTCAAAACCTTGATATGAAGAGGGACTGTAATATGGTCCTCCCCAGCCTTAAACCACCACAAAACAATGTGACACACTGTGACTGACCTATGACTCGTGCCACCAGACACAGTATAACCGTAACCGTGACGAAGGTCCAGTTCCAGGAGTGCTGTCCGTCCACTGTAGCCACGCCCAGGAAGATGAAGATGAGCGTCTCGCTCACACTGCTCCACATTTTCAGGAAGTACTTGATTGTGGTGTGAGACTTGTGGGATATGTTGGCCTCGACGTACGGCCGCATCACCGCTCCGCATGCTATCAGCCTGATAGAACCACATGACAATGCTAGCTCAGATTGAAAGACAGAATGACATAGCCGCTTCACATTAGCCACTCAGTATAATAATACAATTATTCATATATTAATTATTATATTTAAGGAGTTTTTTTTTTTAGGAGTTTTTAGTTTTTGCTTTTAAAGGCTTCAACAAAAGTCTTGATATGTCTTGTCTATTCTATACAAGAGAAGTCATTTTTTTCTCTCACATTTATTCACTGCTTATAGAGCTTTTTGTAAAGGCTTAATGATTCTGTGGAAATCTAACTGAAAACTAAGTGCATCTTCTTCTTCTCCTCCTCCTCCTCCTCTTTTTTAAACTCTTCCAAACCACCTTCAACAATAAATAGGTGCATATCCAAGTGATGGTCAAGTGTTACCATATAATATGGGCTCCAGTTACCCAGCTTGTGTTCCATACAGAATACACAGAAAAATACCAATGACCACATCACATTCCATGTCTGGTGACTACTTCCCCATTCTATTTTAGAGGTTTGTTGCTGTTCTACAGTGAAGGCCCAAAATGACACCCATTTAAGTTTCAGCAGTCTATCATATTATTCAATTCTACTTCTATGGCAGCCTACATTTAGGCCAGAAGTCTCAAACTAAAATTACCCAGGGGCCTACTTACCACCTTCTCTTTTTTTGTGCGTTTGTTTTACATTATGGACACATACATATAACGCAAGTCATTTATGGTTTGTGTTTTAAATATAGCACAATCAACTATGGAGAAATAGTATATTAGTATAGTATAGTATGTGTAGTATGATATACTATTATATTTTGTATATACGATGTACTATATTGCTGATTGCTGCTTTTATACATGATGTTTGATGCTTTTACCTTGTAGCATTTTGAGATTAGTTTCAAATGTAAAGTATATAACATGTATTATTATTACTGTATTACGGATTACATTTGAATTGGCAACATTTTTGCTATAAAGCCATTATTACAGCAATGACACTAATTTCTTTTCAAGAAGATGGAGCACCATGGTATAAATCTCAATTTTGTCAATTAACTTGAGGAATTTTACCTAACTTCTTTCAGAAGTGAAGTGTAGCTCCCATGTAGAATATGTTGACAAACATAATACAGAGCAAAATCTCTAATGGTAGACAAATGTTTATCGTCAATGATTTGACTTGAAACAGATTGTCCTAGCCTGCCAGCCAGGGAGGACCCAGTAAATCATGCATAATCAATAAATCACTCGACTTTAAAAAAGCAGGTGTGCAGATGAAAAGTAAGTGATGTGTCAGAGCAGTCACCGGTCGCTTGGTAACAGTGGAGCGGAGCATGATGGCTGGCCATAAATCGAGGGTTGCATTGATTTTTATCTACTGCAAAAGTTGTTTGGCCGCACCTATGTAAAGTAAGTGGTAAGCAATGTTTACCTATACTAAATCTCTTTTCTCTGGTGGACCAACCACAGCAGTTTGACATAAAATATTTTTTTTTTTACCATATGTTGCACCTAGAGAATATAACAACTGAAAGAGAACAGCACATGCAATGGCATTTATGAATGGATAGTAGGCAGAATCCCTATTGTATTACCTCTATCAGCCATAAATGGAAGCCATTACATGTATTTACATTACATTAAATAAGAACAAATACTCACGCCATGATACCAGACAGGTGGAACATCTCGGCAGACAGGTAGGCCATGTAGCTGTACACGAAGACAAACAGTGGCTCGATGACACGCGTGTGCGACGTGAAACGCGACGTGAAGGCTGTCAGGATGCCGTAGATGGCGCCGACGAGCACGCCTCCAATCGACACCACCAGGAAGCTGATCACTCCCAGGAAGACATCCAGCACCTCCACAGACTCACTGCCTGAGAACTCGTCAAAAAGATGGTATAGCACCTAGAGAGAGATGGGGGGGACAACATATAGTTAGAGCATAGGAACAGCACCATTCAATATTGTGTAAGACGGTGGTATAATATGTTGTCAAACATAATACAGAGCAAAAATGGGTAGACAAATAGTCAAACATATACACACACATATACATACACATATATATATATATATATACACAT
>JAOEHI010019416.1:0-28245 GCA_025447815.1 Percopsis transmontana | reverse complement strand
ATCTGGCACCCTAATGAACGAAATTGAACTGAGAGAGCGTTCAGTTCACAGACACCAGAATGAACGAGTTCACAGTACCGTTCATCAGGCAGTAATACAGTACGTTCAGTTCACGTTCACCCAAAATATGGCACATCACTGTCTATATCTCACGCACATACACCTTCAAGGTATACCTCTTTATATCTTAATGGAAATACCTTTCGAGTAGACCTAATTTGAAAATGCACACATTGAAAACAACATCCTCTAGCCAAGTAAACTCAAATAGGGAAGATAGTGGAACAATTAGTGTTCAGTTTTATAGCACTGCTGACTCGTCCTTTAGACTGTCATCAGGGACCTCATGTCGAACAACCCTAAACTCTCTGACCTTTACTTCCTTCTAAAAATATACTGCCACCAATTACACCTCCAAGCCGATTGCATCATGTACAGAACAGCCGCAAAATGTGACCATTAGGACTGCTGCTGTCGAAGACAATGATGTCACTTTCCAAATTGTCCCACAATCCCAAGAGGATTTGGGATAGCCTGGCATCCTCAGTTTAACACTTGTCTGAAAACTTTTAACTCAAACAAACACAATCATATGTTAAGAATTGTTGGGAGGTGAGGTGAAATGCCTAGAGCATGTCTCTCCAAGAACAAAATTTCTGTGAACATGTTCCCATTAAAAACATGAAGATGTTTAGGAAGCCATGGAAGCTGGGTAAGGTAGATATAAAGTAAGACAAAGAAAGAAATATCTAATACAGCATAATATGTTTTTGTGATAAAAAAGGTTAAAGCCCTATTATGCGAGAATTAGTATCTTTTGCTACTGGGGTCCCCCTACAGTTGCAGAGTGTAATTCATGTTTACACCACTTGTAAAAATAAATTGCCCTTTGAGCCCCCCTGAGCCCTCCTCATGGACAGCGGTACACATGCATTTGTTGACAAGCTGAAGGATATGGAACAGTGTTACATCGGCAAAAATTAATTGCACAGTTATATTAATTGCACGAAAGGTTAGTGTCAGGCTTTGGTGACATTTAAATTGAGGCGGCCATAGGCCTGGTTGGAAATTGAAACCTCAAAATAATAACACTGAATAAACAATGATCAAGTATTTTTAAAATCTGGCCATCGCTAGGAGTGAACACAAAAGGAGTGAACTGCACGACACATGTTGCGCATGTTCCTGATCCTGATTTTAGAAATCCTCAATATCTTTCTTCTGTAAAAGGCTCAAGACAGAAAATCCTTCAGATAATTCCTGTCACTGGAGTATTACGGTATTACATTACAGCACATTAAAGACAGTGGCCAGTATAGACAGTGTATCAGGTTCCTCTCATGAGGCTAACCAGAGAAGGATTACATCTGTTCTTTATCCTTCTATACGTGGCATGTATACAATAGTCAACATAACCGTTAAAGAGGTCCTAACACAGCAAAATCCTTAAGCTAATTTAAGCATAGCGGCTTGCACTCTTTTGACTACTATGCAGTATTATAGTTACATTTAACATTCCTGTGAGATACACATTCTTTGACCTTTTTTAAGCATGGAAACAGGCAGGGTCCCAAGTGGCCAATCAGTGCAGCAACTGCTTCAAGCAAAGAGAAAATTCAATAAAAAGGGATGAAAAGAATCGATAAAAAATTATTTTCTGTTTTACATCGCTACAGCAGGCAGTGGAGGTGTGTAATACTTGTGTCTGTGGGCATCCTGTTGATGGACAGTTGGCGATGGCAGTAATGTGAGGCTGTATTAATGAACTGTCGAATCAAAGGCACGGCGTGCTTGTTATTCAGCGTGCATACAGACGCCGTGGAGTCACTGTGGAGCTCTCTGGAAGGCAGTCACCTCCAGCTAAAGATAGCACCATTCACCACAGATGAAATGAGGTTTGGAAAAATGAGTGAAAATCCAAATGGCCTTGTGGAGGAAAATGCGGTGCCTGTTGTTCACAGAAATGGCTCTTGCGATAGCAATGAGGCAAATGAAAAAAGGCACAAAAATGAAAAAGGGGGGAAAAAAACGGCAGATGCCATTATCAGCATTGTTACCTACAAATGTAGCAGAGCGACGGGTTATATTTATCGCTAATGAGATAAGTAATGCCGCATTTTGTCCACTGCTTAGCCCCAATGTTCAACTCAGAGAAATGAGAATACTAACGTGTAACAACGTACCAACATTGGGGGAGGTAATGATAGGAACACAGGCCACAGGAGGAGAGTAATCCAAATGCTTACGTATAGAGGCACATTTACACATGCACGCACACACACACACACACACACACACAGGAAACCTGAAACTAAATAATACTAGAGAAATGTGGGACTGGTTAAGAAAAGAAAACATTTCCTTCTTTAATAAACACATTGTACAGCCAATTAGGCCTCTGATTGGAGAATAATGTCGCATTTCCAAACGGCTAATGAGCCAGTAGGAGAGGTTCCATTTCACCCGGGTTCTAGCTCCGGCTAGGAAAGTGTTAACCCTGCTCCGCTACCAGAGGGTCATCAATCATTTCAACAGCTGTCAGTCAATGTGACTGTGGGATGCCATCGCATCAATGGCAAACAGAGACGAATACAGAAGGGCATCCGTCAGTTTGGTCTCCTACTTGTTAACACGAATTACAGTCAGCCCTTGTATCCCCTCCAGTGTTGCCTCCAGAATAGTGTTTCTACAAATTTCCTGCAGACAGACAGCAAATGGACATCTGTCAAATGGGACTGAAAGTCGCTACGTTGGAGAGTGATGGCGGCGGAGGAGGGTGGGGGGTTAGGGGGTTGTGGTATTTTCATCACAGCCTTGTACATTAGAGGGGAGAAAAGGTAGGATAAGGAAGCTGGGAAATGGTCGGACTGATTGCTATTGGACTTTTAAAGCTCCTTAGAGAATGCTGGATGTGCCTTGCTCTCCCTGAGCACCTGTGACCTTTCCGTGGCGCTGCATTTCCAGCTTGGCTGGTCAGGGAGAGACCGCTGGGCCAATTTACAGCAAGGCACAGGGCTGGAAAAACACAATTAGCTGGCGGAGACCTCCCACCCTGAACGCGCCCTTGTGACTTATACATACCTACTCACACACGCACACACACACGTGCGCACACAGACAAAAATAAACACAGGCGACAACACCACAGACACACACACACACACACACATATACACACACACTTACCCACACGTACCACTGCAGAGGCCTTCTCGTCCCCTATTCTGAGTCGACTTCAGCTCCAGGACTGATGTGCTGCACATGTATGCGGGCGGTAGTCATGCATGTCATTACCCTGTGCAGAGGCTCTATCTGGCTCCTGTTCTTTCTCCTGGGAGACTGAGACAAAAGCACGCATGGCAAGGAAATTCCCCTGTGGGGCTGTGTGTGTGTGTGTGTGTAGGGGCAGGTGTGTACGCACAGAGCAAGTGCATCCATTTTTAAAGCTCAACCCCAAGCACGCTACCCTCCTGTTCCTTTTTCCGCTGATTAGCCAAGGATACGAGGAGTTACCAGGCCCGGAGGTACTCGAGGGTTGGGGGGGTTAAAAGAAGGATTCTTCTTGAAAATTTCTATCAGGCTACAGGAGGGACAGAATGTGCAACTTTAAAGTCCTGTTGCCGAGCCATTGATGCTAGATGCTGAACGGGAGAACAAAACAATTTTCCCTGATAACAGCTATGCAGAATATAGTTTTGGCAATGTGTGTGCGCTGTACAATTAAGTTAGATTTTGATGGGATTTTCCTGTAAAGTGCTAGCTGATCTTCTTTTTTTATTGCAAGATATAAGAGAGAGAAAAATAAATTACGAATAATCACAATTATTAAAAACATATAGGATGATGTGTAAGATATGTGGAAATAATTTACAAAATAAACATTTGAATAAAAATGTATGACTATTAGCTAAAACATTGGTTACATAAAGTTTCAATGCAATCTTATCATAATATGATAGGATTGCATTGAAACTTTAACCTAACATGATATTATCATGTTAGGTTAAGCCCTGTTAATTCACATTGCATTATAGTATAGTTACATTACTGTAAAAACTCCATATACTGGTAAACATGGACATTTTACCAGATTGTATTGTGTTTGTTGTACTTTATATTGTTATTTGATCAGATTATCGTTTATTCCATGACATTTATTCTGTTACGTACTGTATATACCAAGCATTGCTTTTTCCTTTTATGTGCAATATATATTTACATGTCATTATCATGTAAACAAATACACATCGAGGCTATGAAATAGCCATAAACGTACATGGTTTGCTGCACAAATCCAAGAGGAAATATTTGTAAGTACGCTGCAGTGCTTTAAGAGACGCAACCATGAACACAGGAGGGGAATCTCTGAGGTTGGCTACTGCGGTGCTATGGTTGTAGATCAATCTTTCTAAATGGAACAACGCCTACAAAGTACACTCTCAGCCTGACGGAGTCCACCCTGGGTGGAAGTTACACTGTGGCCTTTCCTGTAACAATTCTCTGGGAACATTTTAGAGGGCAGAAACCTACATTGTAAATCCCAACCGTTTTTCTTGCTTTAAAAAAAGCGTTAATCATATTATGACACTTCATGAAAAACAAAACACGGGCGATTAATAACACTTGTATTAAACTGTGCTGCCATGAGCAGTTTACAGTACCTGACTCCGTATTTTGTCAATAAATTGTCTCTGGGTCTATCTCACACAACCGGAGCTCGTTTATTTGGGGCGGAGACAAACAGAGCTTTGGCTTTTTTATTTTTACTCCTGCACATCCTGCTCCTTCGCTGCTCTTAGTCAATATGGATTTGATCAAGTGTATGATGCGCCTGCCGTTCGATTAATCTCCGCTACCTTCCCCGGACCCGGCAAGCCGCCCACTAGCGTCTTGGCATCCCTATGAGGCCACTGGACTGACAGCTACATAAGTCACGGGGCTGCATTAAAAACACATTAGGCCAGCAGATAGAATTAAGGAGGCTTCTTATCTGATGGAGAATACCTGCCCTGGGATGATCTGAGTGCTGGTGTCTTCATGCATCACCAATGCCACTCTGACAATGTTGTGACTTATGGACTTGCCAAATGCACTCCCAAGCACTTTTAGGCTGCTCGGTAATATGAATATATTGGATTTATGGAACTTCAAAAGGATCGCCACACTTGCCTTTCCCCTAAAGCACTTTCCTGAAAGAAAGAAAGAAAGAAAAAACAAAGAAAACAAACGGAAGATAGACCGACATTATATTAAAGGAAAGGAAAGAAGGTAAGGCAGTGAAATGAAGAAGCCAGTAGAGCATATAGAGTGAGAGAAAGAGAGATATAATACATTTAATCAGTTAAGGAGAGTGAGGCTCTTCTGGAGTGGTAATTTGATTTCCTGTGGCTCTCAGCACTGTGATGTACAGCGGGAAGGTCATAATGGAGGATCAGTCACAGGCAGCCATCTACCATCCATTACTGCGCAACTGGAGAGACGTTTGATACACTGTCCTGTTCAGGGCGGAAGAGCACGTCTGCACTGCACTCGGCTACAGTACATTTTCCACCCCTGTTATTTATCAATTGGGAAACACCAGAAAAAATGGAATGGAAGTTGACATTATACCAGGGTTGGTCTGTGTTAAATGACATGCCGTTTTTGTGTGTTATTGTTTGACTCGCCACACTGTAAGTCACTGGGTCTCAAAGGGACACTCCTTGATAGTGCTATAGCTCCTCCAGGGCCCTGAATATTCTCCCCACCTTCTTTGGAAACACAACTGCATGAGTGTGAGATGAGTGCGAGAGTTTCAAGCTGTCAGCAGTGTTGTTTTGCATTCGAAAGATAATCGCTCCATTTGTGGTTCCATTTGTGTGACGCTATAACATGCTTAAGTAATGCACCTTTTGCTAACATTTGGGGCCCTATCTTACACCCTGTGCAAAGCGGCCCAAAGTGTCTTTGCTAGTCTTAGACCGACGCAAATGCAAATGTACTTCTGACCGCCCGTGGGCGTGTTGGTCTTAAAATGAGGTGTGGTCAGGCATATTGTTGGTGCATTGCTATCTCGAGGCAGCGGAAAGCCATTGCACTATTGACCAACAAAAACCCGTTCTAAAGTCAATGGCGCAGTATTTCACTGCTATTTTATATGCGCATTGTTAAGATAGTAGGCTAATATGCGCCTACATAGGCGGGTGCACAACGCGCTTACACTCTTGTTACACACAGGGACACGCAGCAGCACATGGAAAAGATTACAATGTGAAAGATTATTATTGTGTACATCAAGACATTTTGCAATATCTGGAATCCTGCTGTTGCTGTAGATGGTCTGCTCACGCTCACTTTGCACATGAGCAGATCAGTGTTTTTACTACTTGTGCCATTATAACAGGAATCCGCCCAAAATGCAAGTGCACCTGTCTCTTAAAGGGAATAGAAGATGACACTGTGATTGGTTTATTGAATGTTACGCCCAAAAAACACCCATTAATAATCAAAAAATTAAGTATAACCCTTTTAAACCATGCACCTGGTGAAATCCACTTTACTGTAGTAACTAGCTTATACAACTCATGTATACAACTGTAGCCTTACTGGAAAGCACTGGTGTAATTACTTATGAAGGCAAACAACATAAACAGAGCAGACTGCGGCATTCGTTTTTAGGTAAAAATTGCTAAACCTTCAATTACAATTCTCTTGATAAGCGTCAGTCAATATTTCAGTGTTTGCTGCGCATCAACCGAATAAGCATTCCATTCTCCCAGGTAACAGAACAGGTTGCAGCTTTCCTGTGTCCATTAGGAGATATTGACTTTGTCTCTCTGAGTGCTGTAAGCCGTGATTGCAAATGACATGTTGTTACATAGGCTATGTTCTAAGACGCCAAGCACAATTCTGCTGCTTGCTATTTATCCCCACAACAAAGAACTAATGAGCATATGATAAACAAACACAACAAACAGACCATGTAATTAAGACAGTACTTATCCAGCCAAAACCAGAGGCATCCGCAGGGTGGAAAAAGGGCAGAATCATCTTTCTCTCTCTCTCTCTCTCTCTCTTTTTCTCACCATTGCAACCAGCTCTAACACTTCCTGCTTATCTTCTCCACGCCACACATACATAATCCTGCAAACAATCCCCCTGGTTTTTGCCATTATGTATACTGCTTCATTATACTGTGAAAACTTATGAGCCCTACGGGAAGTGTATACTCCTGTTGTTATAGACTATAGAATATTTATGATGGCGTAGGACATTGATTTAAATTCTGTTGTGTAAGTGAAAAGAAAGTTCCATAGTTTAAGTTACAGCAATATGTCAATAAATATCTCCTGCTGTTTTGGACCCACATGTGAGTTTTAGATGAAAATGACAGTAAACTAGGTAATGCACATTTTACGTAGTTGTGGTAATTTTCTTATAGTCTCGGTAGCTTACAGTAGTTGTTATTCAAGACCATTAATATATATATATATATATATTGATTAATTGCTATATAGGCAGTTAAGTATAGAAAGACATATTTCAACCTTACTAATCAGAGCTTTGCCTTGTACTGTATTTGTTCACATATCACTGCTGTGACCTAATTAGAATAGATTGATTTTCTGCTAGTGAGGTAGGTAGGCCATGGCAGGCTAAAACCTTGCCTATGATAAATGGCTTTCAGAGTTATTGGAGTAGATGAGTCGATGAGTTGATCAATGCTGGAACTCAACAAGGTCGTTCCAGTTGAAAATAACGTTGATTCATGTGTTATGCATATTCATCCAAAAATAAATAAATCAAGTCTGTAGTCTGTATCAATGTGAGGCTCAGTGTGTGGTGAGTGAAAGCAAGCGCGAGCCAGAGGAAACCACACACAGGCGAACGTGCAAGTGGAACGCGTGGAGCGTAATTTAATAACAGAACACAAAGACTCTGAGAGTTGTTGGCGAAACTAAATACTAGCCCAACTAACTATAATGTCCTGCACCTGTGGGGCTAATCCTCCATAGGTGCGCTGCGGGGAAAGGAGGCACGGAGCGCTCATGGGCCTGTGCGCGCCGATCGTGACAATCAATGAAACCATGTATGGCTCAATGGTGACTAGTGGGAATGAAGATTTTGTAACTACATAGGCTACACATTTGTGTGTGTTTTGTTGTGCGTTATATTGGAAATCACTCAGCAGAATATATACACTTTCGAGTAATGTTGTGCAAATTCATAGGTGAAGTAACCTTGTTACATAATGCTATTAACAAGTGTACTAATTGTAAGTCGCTTTGGATTAAAGCTTCTGCTAAATGCTTAAAATGTAAAATGTAAATATATAAAGGATATAAAGTGTTCTTTCTTTTTAATATATATATACTGTATATGTAAATACACAGCCATAGAAAAAATTAAGAGACAACTGCCCATTTTTAAAAATATACTATCTATATACAATTACATTTATATTTAATACATTAATATTTTTTTAATTAGTTAATATATAATTTTTTACATTTTTGATATTTATATTATGTATATGATGTATATTGTATTTTTCATTTCCAGTTTATACAGTATGCTAAATGCAGAGATGGTAAATATTGAAGTACAACAACTTTACTGTAACGCTACAGTACTTACAGTAAGTTTGTTTGTGCTTTACTTGTGCTTTTATTTCACCTAAGACTTTACTTTTACTCACTACATTTCAGAAGAAACATCAATAATTTCTATTCACTACATTTCTCAAAACAGTCTCTCTGCAAGTTACTCTGTAATTTGCATATACTTGGGAAATCATCATTTCTTTTTGTACTAGACAGCTTCTATTAAGGCTCCTGATCAAGAATTAAAAAACTGTAAAGCCTAGCAGATGCCACAGCATATCCGATAAGGAGTGGATTTTCCCTTGATATATTTATTTGCATGTCTACATATCACGCACAATGTGTGTGTACATCTATGGACACTCACATTGCAGTGATTATTGAATCACAAATACTTTTATTTGCACTTTTACTTGATTAAGGAATGTGTGTACACCTCTGGCTATATGCAGTAAGCTACTGTAATGCCCAGATTTTCCATTGTGCATCAATAAAGTTAAGTTAAAGCTATTCTATTCTATTCTATTATTTTCCCTCCAAGAAGCAAAATAATAACAAAGCCCTAATGAATAAAGTTGCAGGAATATCTGGTTTACGTTAAGGAGGTATAGCTTGTTTGAAATCTGCAATGCCGCATTATATGCAAAACCCGCTGGTCATTAACAGTATTGCATCTTAAGCAGTTGATTCAGCATTCGGTGGTGGTTGCCACTTGCATACAACACTGCATAGTGGATATTTCCACTAAACATAAAACAAAAGTCCTTCTCAAGCCACCACATCCAGTAAATGTAACCTTTTATTTACCAGTACATGCCTGGTTTAAACACAGCAGGCTCTTTCAGTAAAATACCCTTGTGTGGCACTAGGGGTACAGGCCTCTTCAGATTCCTGCATAACTGGATTAATGGTACAACAACTAGGTCAATTACTAGTTATCAGGAACCACCCACCTTGTCAAGAGACAATCGAGACATGCCTGGCTGAAAATTCAATTCTGCCACGGAAATGCACTTGGTAATTTTCTTTTTACCTGGAAGGATAATGGATCTTGATCATTAACATGTGGGAAATTAAGAGAGAAGAGAAAAAAAAGATAGATTAAATGCAATAGATCAATTAGAATGACTTACTCCTGGGAATGTAGCATGATAAGGAGCGATGATGGGAGAATTAAAAATAGCCATTTGGACTATCCATCTTTAATGGTTTGTAAACATCCCAAGCAGGACACATGGAACTGGTTTGTGATATTGTTACAGAACCTACTGTAGAGCAATGACTAGGTTGGCTTTTAGAGTTTATTTTCTCCTGGGTTGACAGACTATGAGTAAAATATATAATAGTATTAATCTTTTACAAACAGTGATTTAGCATTTGGGATAAAGTCTCAGTATATGAAAACCTACTATTGTCTTGTCACCCATGGAACCTTTGGTTAATAAGACACTCTGATTCCCTGTTCATTGATCATGGTTGGCGATGCTTTTACATTTACGTTTTCTGAGTTTAAAAATGGCACATTCTTTTACCATCTTAATATGCTGTTGTTACACAATTGAGGATTGCACCTTTGAGGTTAACGTGTAGGTGATGAAGCGTGTTTAAATAATACGTTTACAAGCGTTTCAAAACACAACACTGGAAGCGTGGCCTCTAGGAAAACACAAGCACAAACAATGACTGACGGCGGGATACTTACTTAAACAGAACAGTCTCGCAAATTCTCGCAGGTGTGCGAGTGAGCTGCACACCACACAGGTGTGCATCGATGAGGAGAGGCGGGGAGCTTGCGCTGAGCTGCACCCTAGTCATGACAAGAGACTGGTATGAAATGTATTCCTTGCTAGGCTAATAATTTCAAAATATGACAAAATAAGATACGGTTTCTTGCTACTACTGTATTTTATTTACAGAATTCCCTGTTTGAGTGTTAAAAGTGTTCATGTGTTGCATTCATTTTGTAGTGACACTAGTTTCCCCCAAGCCGTAGCCATATTTCTATAAGGTACTGCTGTTGCCTGTGTGAATTAGTTCTGCAGTGCTAATCATTTTTCTAAGCATACCTTTTGATGTGCTAAAAGCACTTAGTCTAGGAAGGAGACAGTTAGGAGAGCAGAATGTAGTCCAACACAATATTTTCCTGCCATCTGTGTTTTCCTAAATAATACCTTAATTTCCAAAAACACAGCGGCTACGTTTACATGCACAATCACATCTGCTGGTGTGAAATATTAAAATATTTAGAATTCTATATAGACTATTCGGTTTGGTGATCCCGAATAAGAACTTATTCCAAATGAAACAGTTAATACTGTTTATGACATGCGCTTTGCCAATATGAAAAAAGAATCAAACCTAAAATGTGTGCATGTAGTCCAAATGCTCCAGTCCAACTGAATCTCCTTCTACTGATGTGCTAAATAATTCAGAGAAGAACTAAGAACTAAGATCTATACATCTACCAGTATAGAAACTGGTCTCCTAACATCAGAAAGATGACAGCAGTGAGATAGTGCAAGAGTCTGCAATTTCCTTTACATATCATTTTGGGAACTCTCAATTTAAAGCGGTTTGTCAGCCGGGTAGAGAACCACCACCCAATCAGCATCCAGGTGCGTAGTTCAGTAAGTGTACAGCGTAAGTGCCTGTGTTCATAAAAATCATGCCCACGTGGGTCTGGTTCTGATGGGTTGAAGGTGGTCCAATCGTCTGCTAGCACCTGTGTTTGAAAATCACCGTCAGACGTTGCAAACTAATAATTTAACTAATAATTGAAATACAGAGCGGGCATTCATACGTATTACCTATATGACTACAGTTCATAAATCACACTGTGTCTAAGATCTGGATCTGAAAAGCTATAGGTGTAATTCTCAGTATGACTGCTGGGATGTGTTTTTTGTGTGACTTTTTGTGTTATCCAACAAGTTGCATGGTTAGGAAAACCAGTTCAGTTCTGTCATTAAATAAAAGGCGAACGTGCAATATTCTGGGGGAGGAGTGCTTGAGGTATGTCCTTGTACTGCTAATGTACCTGAGTGAAATTAAACAATGTGGTTATAGCCTATAACATTGTCTCTCTAGTGAAGCTAATATAATTTACCAGGGGTTCCCAACCAGTTAGAACTCAAGCCCCGCCCCCCAAATAAACATTTCCAGTAACATTACCTGCCCCCCATAACACCCACACCTAAATACCTCTTGAAAATGGTTGTATTTTTATGTACAATAGGGTTTCACAATAGGGAGGATTTTGTAGGGGTAGGATTTTGGCATCCTCAGTTATACGCTAAAATGACCCCCTATCACTTGTTACAAAGTCCTCCCTGTTTTGACTACAATCATGTGCTTTCTAGGGTACCCTTCAGTGACTAAAATATGTCAGCAGAATACATTTCATGTGTCTCTGGAAATCCGATGCACGTTCAGGCAAAAGGGAATATGATACTGGCTGGGAGTGGGGAAACGGCATATAACATCAGCAATTTGCGTGCAGTGTGAAGACCAAAGCGGAGAAATCGCGAGCAAAAACGCTCTGCAGCGTGTGTGCAACCGTTATTTTTTTAAATCTTTTGGCTTCTATCATACTTGTGTTTATTCATAACGCTAAAGAGAGTGTAACCAGAGACTCTATAGAAGAGACAGACCTCTTAAAGAATCCTGAATAGAACTCAATGGTAGAAGACCGTAACGCCAAAGATGGTGATTATATGAACATATCAGTTGTAATGTTTATTGTGTTCAATTTTGCTTGTAGGAAAGTTGTATTTAACTGTTGAGTGATATTTTCACATTGTTTAGTGCAAATATGATCTGGCGGAAAGTGTATCTAGCGGATAGTAGACCTGTGTGAATACTGGTTACTTTGACTAGCTTAAAGAAAATGGTTACGTTTATCGTGCAATCTTGTGGTTGACATGAAGTCACGTGTCACACGTGTCACACAGAAGTCAGATGTAACCCCCGGTTACTAGGACCCTAAAAAAGTGTCATACAAGATAAAGATTAGGAAATAACAAATAACAATACAACCTGTGATAACTCAAAATAATTAATTAATAATGAATTATTAATTAATTAATTAATTAAATGTATGGTGAACCATGATTGGAGGATTTTTTTTTTAAAGTATCCCTTTAACTTTTTGATGGTAACCATGGCAGTTGAGGGTCCATCCAGCCCCAACGTAATTAATGTGTTAACGCCTAGACAGACACCGAGGTTTTTTTATTAGCCATAATGTGTTGTGTGCAAGATAGTTCAGCTACACTGAAACCATTGTAATGTGTTGTTTGAATTGCCTTAGCATTGGAATTTCCTTGTATGTAAAAAAATAATAAAATAAAATAAAAAAAAACAAATAAATGGAGTTTAACCATATTCTCTTGAGCGAACTAAAATCTAAAATTCTGATACACTGGTCCATATTGATATTATTTGTCTTTTCCTTACTCACAGTATAGAGAGGTCAGACAGGAATGTATTTCTTTTGTTATTTAAATATGTGCTTAGCACCTAGAGAGGGGTGCTGGGGGTTACCCAGAGGTTATAAACAAATAAGCAACTAATTAGGAAATAAATTAGCAAACCTATAACTACAACAAATATGTGTTCAATCTGTAGGAGGATTTACTGATTACTCTTTTTTAAAAGAAGCTTTTTAAGTGCTCTTTTTTGGGAGGCATTATTTGGGACAAAACAGATAACACATTACTGGCTCAGTAATTCTTTAAGTTAGTTTATTTAACTAGATAAAATTGTGCTATTGCTTTAAAGCAGCATTACTCAGACTCAGGCCAACTCAGGAGCCACATTGACAATATTTTATTTGGAAGCGCCAAATCTCAAAAATATGCCTCCTCACCCATCCTTTTAAACAAACCTAAGATATATACCTAAATAAGGGTACTAATAGCCAGTTTACGTCGAATGACAAATCATAATTGTGCAATGTTATGCAATTCACATTTTTATTTCAATAATGACACTTATTACTGCTTAATTAATAGCGAACACCACAGTCATAACTGCATCTTTAGAATCTCTCTCTCAGGTGGCGGCAACCTAGAGAGAGAGGGGAGGAAGGGGGAGAGTGAGAGAGTATTAGGTTTTACTGTATAAAGGTATTAGATAGATAGATAGATAAATAGATAAATAGATAAATAGATAGCTTTATTGGTCCCCGTAGGGAAATTGGTTTGCAGCACATCAATTACATGCCATTTTATCATAACATCACAGTCACAAACATACTCGTGCAAATACCCTGCACCTTGTTATAGATAGGCAGAACAGACCGGCTGAATATCCTGATTATGTGTTATATTACCTTTTTAAAAACTTAATGGCTTGTGGAACAAATTAGATTTTCAATACATTTTTTGTGAATAGAGGGAGTCAGTATCGTCGCCCAGTTGGCAACAGTACAAAAGAAGAGGCAAGGGGGTGCCTCCTCACCCACGATGTTGTTTGCCTTATTCATTACTGTTACGGCTACCCTCTGTAGCGGCTACCCTCTGTAACGTGATCCCTAATAGTTTACTGGCCGTGGTTTTCGTTTTTCTAACTGTCTTTTTCTGTCTCAGTAGCATTGCCAAACCAAAAGACGATGCAGAAGGTTAACACACTTTCAATAAAAGCAAAGTTTTTAAACCAGTTTTAACCAGTATTATAACCATTAAAAAGTTAAAAAATAAATTTTTGTGACACAAGAGTTGTCTAGTTGGGAACAGCTATCCGGAAGGGCCTCTGTGGTGTGCTGCAGACTTAGTCTGTTTTGATTCTTGAGAGAGCAGAGAAGCATGCTGTGCATCATTGAAATGACCCGTCTTGCAATTTTCGAGATGTTTTGGAAATGCCTCACTAATTTCCAAAAGTCTACAACGTCTTTAAGACGAAACTGATGCTGGAGTTCTTTTACCTCCACAAACTCCATTTGTAGCTCCTCTTGTCCAAGTCAGTTGCTTATTTGCTCCATTTCTTCATCTCAATTAGGAATGGATTTTTTACTAACAGAAAAATGTTGCCTTCCTTATTGACTTCATTGAATCTTGCCCCATAGTTCTTCTTGAGTTCAGTTAGCACGTTGCAGAACTGTGGTTGACAGGAGTGGACAGCATCCGCATCTGTCGTCACCACTTTCAGCACATTGGGGAAAAAGAGGTAATCTCCCCCGCTGACACTTTGGTGAAGCACATCCAATTTGTCAGAAAATGTTCTGACAGCGGAATATGGTTCATAAACAGTTTTGTTCCTACCCTGCATCCTGACGTTCAAATCATTCAAATACTGTGTAATGTCGCAAAGGAATGAAGGAGAAAGCGCCCATTCTTTGTCATCCAAGACAGAATATAAAGCTGTCTCCCCTTGTCCAACAACGAATGCTTTCAGTGGTTCAAGCACGTCATTGAAATGAATGGCACGTCATTGAAGCATTCGTCCTTTATCGTATTTCGGTGTGTAATACCAAATTGTGGTTATTTTTGCTGAGGCTTTTAGGATTGTATTTCATGATAATGATGGTCTTGCAATCTTATGATGCTATTGCTATCTTATTTTTTTGACATTGGTTTACACGGTCTCTGACCAGATGTGGGTTTGACAAAACAAAGATAATATTGATGAATACCAGCTCTGTCAGTAAAATGATTGTACACACATTTCATGAATGAGGGCCATTGCCTCTATAATTAATAGAGGGAATGTGTGATAATTAACTCCACTGGGTAAAGCAATTTTAGTCTTATGCAAGACGGCATAACAGTGATTGTTTACAATTAATCACAACATGCCTTTACAAAAACATTAATTTGCCCTGGAAAGCTACCAGTTTCAAATGCTAAACAAGCTGTCTGATAAGCCATGCCAAAGAAAGGACTAGAGATATAATTACCAGCTCTCACTAAAAACAAGTTACAACCAGCTAAAAGTTTGCAGGATATCCGACAGACTCAAGTCAGCGCACACATAACAAGACTCAGGGCATATGCATGTACTAACATGTTAGCGCCTGTTTTAGGCGTTTTTTGTCACAATGTGCGCCCAAAAACTTGGTGTTGTATGTACGAACAGGCTGAAAATGACTTAAACTGCATTCTGCCTGGCACAGCAGCACAGAATCGCAATTTGCGCTTTCCCTTACACATGCGTATACGAGGGAGGGAAAGATGGGAGTTTTGTGCAAAAACATGGGAGGACATGCGTAAGGAGAGACTGAATACAAGGAGAGACTGACAACAAGTAGGCCTAAAAACATCCGAGAATAAGCAACAAAAAATAGGTTAAGCACCATAACATGCTACCAAGGCTGAAAACTACAAGTATGTGTCTGGGCTTGTGTGGCACACCATGATAACAGCATAAATAAGACAATGGTTGAAAATCTCTAGAAAGGTGTGTGCAAATATGTGTATCATTGTTTGTCTATGAGAGAGAGAGAGAGAAAGGGAGAGTCCAGTTTTTGCCGGGGTGATTAGCAGAGGCTGTTACCAAATACAATTTGATTGTCTCCGCTTTAGCATGTGACACTCATCTGGAAGATAAAACAACTGGGATCTCCGGTACTCTCCCTAGAACCACTAATTATCCGCCCACTGCATCTTCAGAGAATACGGTACAATTAAAACTTTATCGCTGAATAATTGCCTTGCTGAGCGCTGGGTTTTAATGACAGCAGGTGTTAAGGAGCTAGCCCTCAGGAGCAGAATTAGTCCTTGACACCCCTGTTACTAATTATTGTCCTCGTTTCAGAGATGGTTAATGGCACCCAGCTCTGACTTCAAGGGATCATTTGGAACTTTATACACTCCTGTTTTCTACTCTCTCATGGTGTCGCTATTCAGTAAGTGTAATTTTCACGATATTTCACGATAATATGAGATTCTCTTAATGCTATTCCCCAGTTATAATGGCAATAAATGGGGACAAACTCCATTAATCTACATCCTAAACATACCGTATACATAAACACCAAATTCCAAACAAGCTCCCTATACTCAAAACTGGAGTACACAAACACACAAATATACATAGGCCTACTCCCTTTCCAGCAAAAGTAATTGAGAACTTCACAAAAGTATAAATTGAGAAGATATATATGCTGTAGGAATCTCAATACAGCAGCTGCGTCGGTTCTGTCAGATGTGCTCTTGTCATTATGCAAGTCACAACTTAGGGTCTCTGCAGTTAATATTTTCCCCTCTTCTGAACCTATCAAACAGAATATTAATCAGATAGAAATGCTGCTGTCTATCTGGTCAAGTACTTTCAGGACCTCTTTATCACCCCTGAACATCCTTAATGATGCTAGTATGATGCTAAGGTATCATGATGCTTGTTAAGCCTAAGTGCATAAATACACTATTTTGACACATCACTAATCTAGTTGCCAATTACAGCAATGCTGACATTTTCACATCTTTCACCTGAACTATGGAATGGTCCAAATGCAGTGGTAACCATGCAAAAAAAAAAAAAAAACACACACGCACACACACACACACACACACCCCTAACCAACCCCCAACAGATAAACATAATGAATAATTGAATAGCATTGGTGATTGACATTACTGTTATTCATGTGGAGCACAGTAAAGCCCGACTTGTCTCTTGGCCCCAGAGCTGGTGAAAGCAACTGAGTGCATTTGAAAAGTTTTGCCTCTTAAACAAGATTACAAATACTTGCTCAAAATGATTGACAGTGCAACATGAAAACAAATTAACTTCAGGTGCTGTTTTTTATAGATAGCGGCTTTGGTTGGCTTGCACAGACCTCTGTGCTTATGAACATCTGAAGCGGCCTAATATAATGTTCTTCTTGTGTTTGTTTGTGTTTTTTTGATCTTCTTAGCAATAATATTCCTGGAGAGAACAACATATTGTAGTTTAGCTCACATCAAGGAAGGGCATTTTGGGGAAATTAAATTCTGGGCTGAAATCAACTTGACTCCTCAATGCTGAATCACGTTTTGTGTTCATCACATATAGGTCGGAAAATAAATTAGTGCAGTTTCTGTCAGTGTTAAATTTTTTTTCCCTTTTCAGTCTTTTAGTCTTTGAGGCTGAGGTTACTATTCTTTTTTGTCCTGCCCTGTGCTGTCCTGAGTCTGTGGCCTGTCTTGTGTGGTGTGCGTTCCATGCAACTTGTTATGTACTGTCTCTTGTCATGCTTTGTGTGCATTTACCAGGTATTAAATGCCTTTCCTTTTGCAGCTGGCTCTGTTTACCTATTTCCAATAGCCTTGAAATCCTATTTGGAAACCACATGTGGTCAGATAGAACAACCAAGCCATTTGGCATCCTGGCTTTCACTCTCGCAAAGCTATTTACCATGTAGTGTATCAACCTCTATATTCTGGATATGTATATGTCTCAAAATTAATATGTATTCATTGTATGAAATATTAATTTTCATAATTAATAAACCTCGGAGCAGCACACTGTCTTTAAGACACGGGGTCTTGTTACAGCTTATATTCAACTATGGTTGATCATAAATGTAGGATAATTATACTATGATAGTAAAGAAATTATTCATATATTTATTCATCAGTCAAAAATCTGGATCAGTCTAATTTAATCTGAATGGTGAGACTAGACACAGAGGAGGGATTAGTTGTCTGGTATACTGGTATATGAAACTAACAGAGAAATAATGCTTTATACAATAATAATTGTACTAGACATACATAGACAAACACATACTAAAATATACCTTCAGTAATATGCATGAGAAACACACACAAACACACACACCGTAAAACGTCAACACGTGATTTTGGTTCCGGATTTGGTTTCAATAAACCAAACATCTGTACCCTCAAAGAGACATCGGCAAGGTGACCTAAAGTAAAAGAACTGAGATAATTATAAAAGGAATAAACTGGTATAGAAGAAAAACAACCGAAACGCGCATTCAAATTAATAACTAAAACTTTGAACTGTTGAACTAATTTTTAATTAGATGACAAGACACGTGGCCAGGCCACGGGCACAACTTGAGGTTGCATAACGCAGAGTTCAGGACACCTGGGAATGATGCCAAACTGAAGAGGGAGAATTTTGCATCCATGCAGGTTTTAAGTCTTCTCAGAACAAGGTGTAAATTTGGGCTTGGCCTTTTTCTTATCAGCTAGAGAGGGATGGAAAAGGCATGCCTCTTTGTTTAAGAAAGAAATACTAGCTAACTAATGTTTTTTAACCTAGCTGGCTTTGCACATATCAAAAGCCATTACAACAGTGCGTGTTGTAATGTCTAGGCCACTAGTGGCCACTATATACCGCTTCATGTGCCCCTACACTCACAACAATGAAATCAAACAGGAGCATCGCGGCCTGCTGCCACTCACAGACGAAGAGCAGGGTGTAAAGATGTCCCCACCAGTGGCAGGAAATTCATTATTTAGCTTGCTGGAGGGAGAATTTACCCAGTGTGACAGCTTTACCCTTTATCCTTTTCCTTTAGAGGCAACTGTCGAGTAGAGGTCAGTTAATAGGTTCCCACTCTGGCTCGTTCTTTACCCCTCGCAACACCGCCTGATTACTCTATAGTGTATCTCTGAGTCCATTTAACCATATTGAGTTGTACACTGTGTATAATGAGACACAATTAATCTTAACTTTCCTGGTCACGTGGGGGAAGGGAAAGGTGGTGTTGAGGCTGGTGGCTGCTGCTGATATGAACGGGGTAGGTCGGTAGCGATCTTTTGTGGGCATGAATTAGGGAACATGAAGCTACTTCATGTAAATTGTATGTATACAAAATGAATATACCAGATATATGTGCAACTCCATAGGCTATATCTTAGCCTATAGCCAATACATATCGTTTGGATTGTTTATTCGTAGTTGACACAGTCTCTCGCTGTGGACACACATAGAATCGAGTGCTGTGAGGCACCAGGCTGAAATATTTCTTGCCGAGGCATTATCCCATACATTAGGAGACTGTGGGGTGATTCCTTGAAACATGTTTTGTAAAGATGAGAAAAGATTGATTTATTTTGTTTCAGGAAATGTAATTTATATTATGTAATGTAAAATGTAATGTAAAATGTAATGTAAAATGTAATACACATACAAAATGCACATACAAAAAAATAAAAAATTCGGAGACCACCTGCATGTTCGCCACCCACAGCTGGATAGTTGCACTGAATTCAGCACAGGGAGGGTTAAAAGCCAGTGAAAAGCTCTTGTGAGTTTTGCTTAGCAACTATTCACTCTGTCAAAACTAATGGAGATGTTTTTTTAAGATGGGTGAGTCATAGACTGCAGGAAACACCACATGCTGGCAAGCTTCAATTGTAGTATGATTCTTTAGGTCGCAGTTCAGCTGTATTTATACGTTGGGAACAGTTTTTTTTTGGAAAGTTCAGTTTCATTAAACCAGATTAAGTGCTAGGGCTTTGCTAGGGGGCTGATTCAAATGGTATTAAGGGAATCCCGTGGTTGCATTACAGTTTTATAAGAAGGAATCATAAAGTGTGAATATTTGCGTAACATGAGGATTCCAGTGATTTGACATAAATGAGTGAAGTGAAAACTTAAATGAGCCTAATGAAAATGAATAATGTTCCATTAATATAAATCTATTGATATTATGGAAAACCCAGCAAGGTCCTAATTAGAACACAAAGAACAACATACTTATCAGTTAAATACTGAAATATTAATACGTGTATTTGACAACGTAGATATTGATTTTGGTTCAGATCTCAATATTGGTTGAATATGTGACCATAGCACTACGTAAGCCAGCGCTATTGTAGTCCAAAGCAGGAAGTTGAATTTCTTTATTAACTGATTTAGAAGGCAGCTTATGTAGAGGAGCCTAAATCACAAAGTAAAAGCTTGTTACCTCAAAAGCTAGCTCCCTTTCTCAAACCCTCCCCAAGTTGTATTTCTTAAAGTAGTGTGGATACAGCCGAACCCTGCGGATTTCCCTATCGATGGCCCATTCCACTGGGCCGACGACGCAGCTCGGCGGCAGGATGGGGTTGGGCTCCTTCTCCTCCACTGCATCCTCCGGCTCAAACTGCCGCGACAGAGCGTCCACCTTTCCATTCATGGAGCCTGGGCGATAAGTCACCGTGAAGGAGAACCTGGAGAAGAATAGAGACCACCGTCGCTGGCGTGGATTGAGACGTTTTGGCTGCCCGGATGTACTCCAGGTTCCTATGGTCTGTCAGGACCGTGAATGGTTCCTGAGCGCCCTCCAGCCAGTGCATCCACTCCTCCAATGCCAACTTTACCGCCAGTAGCTCTCTGTCCCCCACGTCGTAGTTGCGTGAGTTTCTTCGAGAAGAATGCACAGGGGAACAGCTTAGGAGGACTTCCTTGCTGTTGGGATAGGACGGTCCCAACTCCCACCGCGGACGCGTCTACCTCCTCGACGAACGTGAGATGGGGGTCCGGATGATGGTGCGGTGGTGAATCGGGCCTTCAGGTCCTTGAACGCATGATCCGCCTCCAGCGTCCAACGTAGCTGAGTGGGTCCTCCTTTCAGCAGCGACGTGAGGGGAGCAGTTACGGTGCTGTAGTTCTGTATGAACCGGCGGTAAAAGTTGGCAAATCCCAAGAACCGCTAGAGCTGCTTGAGGGTGGTCAGTGTGGGCCATGACCTGACTGCCTCCACCTTCTGCTTGACCATCCTCGTCCTGCGCTGATCGATCTTGTAGCCTAGGAAGGAGATGGCCGGCTGATGAAAGACGCACTTCTCTGCCTTGACGTACAGGCCGTGGTCTAACAGGCGCTGGAGAACTCTCCTCAGCACTCGGCATTCCATTTGGATAACACTTCCGCCAGGTCTGTGTACTCCGCTGGAACGCCTATCTCCATGGGCTCATGGAGTGGAGTTGCTTCCGCACCACTCTCTGCTGCACTCATCGTTTTGCAGTTGGTTATTCTGTAAAGGTGTGTGTATCGGCTGGAGTGCAGGTGCATAGAGCGGAGACACCCACGGACACCTGGGCTTCGTTGTTTAATAAAGAAATAATAAACTTTCGAGCCTTGCGCTCGTAAACACATATAAACAATAACCGACAATTCCCCTCATCCACTCTCCTGCTTTAATAGGGTGCATAGGCAATGTAGACTGCCAGTGGCTAGTATACAGGCGAGCTCAAACGGGGTGGCGGCTCCCGTTGTTACAGTTTTTTTACTCTTGAGGACTGTTGACATCATTGTGGCATAGTAAATATGTCTTCTTGTGGGGTCAATTTGCAATGTACCCTAATTAATACAGTGGGGTTGACTTTTGCTGGTTTTGTGATTACTTCCAATTCATAATTTGTTAGGAAAAACATGAAGAATGAACAAACCTGAAGAATTCATACATATTTTAAGACTACTCATTTGCAAAACAAGATGGTCTAGTTTAAAGGATGGTGTCTGCCATAATTTTTCAAATATTTGAGAAAACTTTTCTATGTGTAGAACATTTTTATATAAATCAAATAACATAAAAAAATGACTTTATAACAATGCCTGTGAAGTGTTTTATATGAGTTAATACGCCCTCCCAAATAGAGCTGCTATCAGAATAGAACAGACAGCTTAAAATGTAATTACTCAAAGATATTTTTCTTTGCTGCAAAGAAAAATATCTTTATCAGTAATTACATTTTAAGATGTGTAAGGCATATTGAATGTTGTGTCTACTGTATGCTTTAATCCAAGGAGCAAACACCACAATGTTTTTAAAATTCTTCACCTTTCATTCTGAGTATATGGGACATACGTAAGCTTTTTATTTATATGCATTATACTGTGTAGGCTATACCTTAACAAAACATTGGAAGGAAATATATATGTTGATCATTTAAAATGATATCATTATGATTTATCTAACCAAACAGTGACAAAAAGAGTGACAAAATAATGACCAGTAGAGCTGAGTAGAGAGACTTGATTACATATTGATTGACATTTGTCTCAAAGTTGATTATGTGAAAAATAAAAAAGATTGACCAATATTACTAGGTAAAATTAATATTTTAAATAATGAAGAATCTAAATGCTAGCTGTGAAGAACTGTGCAACAGTTTTTATTTTGGATGCAGCCTTATCTCTGGACAAAGGTATTACTTTTTAATATTGATATTTCACACAAGAAAAACTAAATTCTAGCTTTAAAGAACTGCGTAATTGTCTTTATTTTGAATAAATATGTGTCCTGTGAACTAAATAAAATATGTGGAAGAAGAGGACACAATTATATTTGTGGGGGAAAAAGGAAAAAAAGGCAGATCATTTTATTACTTTTTAATACATTTTTAATCTCCAGTCTCATAAATGGGAAGATAAGTGCACCGTTAATGTCCGTTCTCCTGGTACGCTACGTGCCTCCATTTCCCCACCTGTCTTCATCTACATTTGTATGTACTGTATATCCCAAAGGCAACTTCCATAACGTAATCTGCCAGAATTAAGTGTCGGGCTAGTCTAAGCCTACACAGCCAGTGGGCTCTCTTATAATTAATTGAGAGGAGGTGTGATCTGTCCTGCTTTCTAAGAGGAAGGCAGAGGGCAGATGTCACAAGATATTATCCCAGAGTAGTGCTGGTAATTAATCACCTTGGCAGCCCTTGATTTGTAAACATGGCTAATTTGGAGCATTTTCGGCAGGAATGACCCAGGCACAGGTTTCATCTCGCCAGACATAACAGGCTTATATTGCCCTTCAACAAAGGAAGAAATGCACCAAAATATTATGCACAGTAGTATCATTTGATGCTGAATCTGAGTGTGACAGCTTGTGTTGGAGTAAAGAGGAATTGAATCTAACTCTAACAAGCATGACACATTTTCTGGTTTAGGTATAAAATGAATGAGATTTTTATGAGCATGAATTTCTTATTGGTTTAATATCGAATGATATCACGCAGAGGTTAAAAAAAATACTAATGACCAAACAGATTATTTGTGCCAATCCACTGGCAAATCAGTGTTTTAATGCCATTTGCCCTTGCTGAGTTTAGAAACCATTTATAGCCCTTGCAATAGTGTCTTGAGAGAGCAATTTAAATTGTATTGTCACATTGTTTCACCGACTTTAAAGGAGAAGACTTTAAAGACGTTAAAAATATAGTATAGCATTATATGTTTGTGTACTGTATACCATTTTATTGTTCAAACATTCTACAGCTAGTACATTGTATTATACCTCCATATACGACGACGCTATACGTTTATTAGTATTGCTATTAAGTGTATTACATTTACATCTGTGTATGTTGGTTACTACTGAAGGTATTAGCAGCTGTACAGTATCATAGCTTTGTGTGTGTGTGTGTGTGTGTGTGTGTGTGTGTGTATGCATGTACACAAGTGTATTTTTTGTTGTTTTACATTTTTTTACATTCTCTCTAACCTGTTTTGCTCATCGCTACAAATTGTACATTATCACTTTAAGGCATTAAAGTGATAATGTATCTAAGTCACAGTGCTTTGCCTGAAAACTAAACTATTTTGTCAAGTATTTCAATCAATCAGTTTAAAATAAATCATGTCCAGGGCTGGTGCTCCTTATAGGTGAACTAGGCAGATACCTAGGGCCTCATTAATTTTTGTAGAGCCTCGCAGATAATTTGTTATTCTACTCCTGTAAAATGAACAAATGTAAATGTATGTTCATAGTAGGGACACAATGTGCTTAGCCCTTGTAAAACCAATTGAGAGAATTGATTCGGTTGAGGCCCCTGTCCTCTCCTGGAATGTGATTCATCTGAATGGATAAGGCCACCCAATGGTGACACTCCGGTAGAAGTGAATAGCTCCGCTATTCACAGAATAGCAACGCTGAAGTGAACATCATTCCATGGCTGGAGAAAGACAACAAAAAACAGCAATGCATGAGCAAGGCTCAACATTAACAATTCTTTCCACTGGCCCAGTGGGGCCGGTGGGTTTGAAATTTACTGGCCCCAATACAATTTTTACTATCCCTCTATCCAATAGTTGTTATTTAACAAAAGAAAACATACTAAAATCTCAAACACAGCGTGCTCTCTCCAGAAGACGCAGAAATACACAAGTAATAATTTAAAAGAAAAAAATGTTGCTTGTTTTTATTAACCCCGCCCCCATTTGATCGATCTGATTGTTGTCAAACGTTGTATTCATATAACTTTGTTACTTGCCTGAATTGTTGTCATAATATGTTAATATATTAGTGATTCTACATAACTGTACTTAAACATGCATAATATTGTGTTAATACTGCAAGGTCAATGAAATGCAATGTAAATCATGAGCAAATGACATGAAAAATGCTGGGGGCGGGTCTGCCTGCAGTGTGGAAAGAAAGGCATGTAGTATGTAGTGCGGGCTTTAGTTATGTGGTAGGTCCTACGGTGTTGTTATAAGTCGTGCAATCACTCAATGGGCATCTAGATTTAAATGCCTATTCAGCACGGTCAAAGGCTCGGAAGACGGATTGCCAGCCACGGGCTTAGCTGTCATGCAGACCAGGCTCTGTCTGCTATTGGCAATCCAGAGCAGGGATTGTTTGCGAAAACTGTCAGTGCCTTAGTAAAAGGTTACACTTTTGTCTGCTCTAGCTGGGAACTTACAACAAACGAGACAGTGCATCTTAGTTCCATCGTCGACCCACGTAAATTCATTTTTTCCACTGAGGTAAAAATCCGTTTGAGCTCATAGTTATCCTTCGTTGCCATCTTCCCTCAAGTGACTCGGGAAAGTTGTTGTAAAGTTTTTATTGAAGAAAAAAAAAAACTAGACAGCCACGTGTCAGAGGAGGAAAGAGAGGGATTTATAAAATGTAAAATAAGTAATAGAGATAGAAAATAAAACATTTGCTGTTCTGCTTAGCCAGGATATATGGTGGCGATAGGTTTTACACCATTGCGCATCGGGCTAATTTGATTCACAAAAGACTATTTGTTTGGGTTGGGGCGATGGTTCCTTTGCGAGGACGTTTCAGATCAGTTGGTTTTCAAGAAAGGATTGGATATTGGATTGGTGGCTGCACTGAAGGCAGCAGCCTGTTCTGCTTTCCCTGTCTGCTCCTTGCAGCGAACCAAATCACGTGGCAGAGTCCTGCAGGTTCTGTTTTCTATATGGCAGTATTTAACACTGTTACCCGACAGTAGCACTAAAAACTGAATGAAACTGAAAAGATTTTGACAATTTGTCTTGCTGTCAAGGTCAAGACAATGCAAGGTACACATCTAATACAGTAGGCTATTATCGCATGTTAAACACACCCACATGCATTTTCAAACGTTTTATTGACTAAAAATTACCAAATCAAATAATAACAAAAAAAAAATAATACTAATGTATATATTTGTGTGTGTGTGTGTATACTGTATATATATATTTTTGACAGATTTTAGTTTAAATTATTGCTGCTGTCTGGTTATGATTACAATAGTGCTAGTTATAAATGTGAAATTATGTCCCCTTGTATAGTATAATACAGAGAAAACAACCCAACAATTTATTATAACTAAATAAAAGATAAGAAAAGTTCAGATGTGATAGAAAATACAGCAATAGGACAGAGTACAGTGACAAGTAAACAATGAACAAGGAGACTATACAGGTACATATTCATGCTAAAATGAGTTTTGATACCTGACACATTGACTATGGTATTAATCTCATTTTATTTTGATCTTCTTGGGCTGTATCATTACTGTTAAGAAAAAATATATAATATAACATATACATACATATTTACACAGTCTTTATTGCTTGATTTGTGCCAGAATTTATGTTAAAAAAGGGCCTTCTAGGCATCTCTTTGCCTAGAGCTAGCTCTGATTGTGTCAGCAAGTTAGAGTAGACATTTAACTCAGCAATGGCCTTTGCTTAGTACATGTATATGAGTCACTCACTGTAGGGGTCAGACTCCTGGCTTTTTGCCACAGGGACCCTACAGTGTAGAATACATGAAGATTAATCAGTGCTGACATATAATACCACATAACCTGTTCAAATTATACTGCTTGGTTTTTCATGTTTTTGGAGACAAAGGAGTATAGTCAAATATCTGATATTTGCAGGCATAATTTTCAGGGTGAACGGATCCTGTCTCTTTGACACAGCCCCACACTTTTAGCATCTTAGTGTCAATGCTGTAAAAGGCAAAACTTTAAAAATTGATATAGAGACTCAAAGGATAAGGAGGGCATCATTTTGTATGTGTCTTGTTCTTTTCAATACTAATACTAAATACGACTACTACTACTACTAATACAATACTAAAAAACCTAAGGCCTTCATTTCTCCAAACAAGGATTGTCGATCTAACCAGCTCTTAACTCTTAATAAAAGTCACAAAGCTCCCCAGATCACCATTGCATTAAAAACAATAAATCACAGTTTAGAGGACGAGGAGGGAGGAGGGATTTTAAGCATTTAAATGTTTATACAGCAACTTTTCATTGCAACAATAGTTGCTAAGGCCCTCCCTATTTGGTTAATTATTCTGCTAGCTGGTTTAGATATAGGGATCTTGTTTTTTGAACTGGACTGTCATCTATCTTTTTCGATGTGTCTGGTGACCGAGATCAGACAACGGATTATTCCTTGGGATTGCGGACACTTGGATTTGTAGTGCCCCAACTACAATTTCCCCAACCACTTCCCCCTTGTATTTAATAAATAACTATGAATTTTAGCATTTACCTCATGGTCCAGAGAAGTATTTCCGTTGCAGGTGACCCCATATGGTAGAGAATGCAAGCGATTAAAACACATTACTGACAAAAGCCTAATTTTAGGGAAGATATGCATTTGAATTTAGTTCACAGTTGTCCAGTTGTTTCCCTTGGATTTGAACAAACATTAAATATGATCCAATTAGGAGCTTTTTGATGAGAGGGTAAAATACGTGTTACATAATATAACATTGTTATATTATGTTGAAAATATTAAATAGAACAGGAAAAATATGTACTGGAGCATGTGCAGATCAAAAAGGAGAGGTACTGGATCCTGGTACAGCAAGATCGGGCTCAAATCAAGCACTGTGTTGGAAGAAAGATGCTAATTCTGCTCAGGTATCATGCATGCATACAAGTAGATTGGCGTATACAGTAAGCCAATACTGTATATTCCAAAACTGCAGGATTAAGTGTGAAAATGTGTAATAAAGGAAAGAGAACAATTCTCATCAGTTTCGAAAACCATTACAACTCTGACCTGCTGCTATTAGAAGAATACTTTGGCCCTATCCGCAAAGTGTGCAGTGAGAGTTATTATGAATGGATGAAAAGATGTCAAGAATTGATTTGGACTCAGCTGTCAGTCACTTAGCAGCGGCTAAGATTTTTTACCAGATTTGATTTGGTACCACAGCAGCAGCAAATCAAAATCAGACAGGTATTTTTTACTGGACATTTGGTATCTACAGAGATTGCACAAACTGAAATAATCCTACCCATTTATCTATGTCAGTTACAGAACACAATGTCTTCTAAAAATTCAAGATTCATATTATAATGCCGAGGTATCAGCTTGTGTTCATGGTCTTGATATGTGTCTTGATATGTGTCTTTTATTTTGAGAATCATTATATATACTGTAGTTATTGTCAATATCAGGTATTTTTTTCAATGAAAACGAAACCCTTACTTTTTAAAACGCTCGTCTGCCTCTGGGAGACTCTGTTTATGTTTCTTTGTGCGTG
>JAOEHI010019405.1:0-10797 GCA_025447815.1 Percopsis transmontana | reverse complement strand
AGTTCCTGATGTCACACCTCATGTAAACCAATCATAAATAAGGGGTGTGCTCAGTGGGCGAAAGGTTTGCCAAGTTTCAAGTTCATTGAACATCATAAAACGGAAATGTATACTGAGATCTGACCTGCCAAGTTATTTGAAACACCTGTCTTGTTTTTTTTAGACCCATAAAGTTAGGTATTTTATCTGAATTTGGACACTATCCCTAACACTAGTGTGTAGGTTTAAAAGCAACCTGAAATTCTTTTAAACTTGTGAATTCCTTTTCAAAACTGTTCGGACAGCTCCGCTGCTATTCCTCAGATTGTTGTTGAGGCTGAAATGTATCGGCACACAGGCGACATGTAAGACTTGTGTCTTTATTTCAAGGAATATCCTTAGCACAATGCCCAATATCTGATACTATTGCTTCTGTTTGGGAGTTGCTTGACCTCTAAACGTGTAAAGTGCAGGCACATGTGAATTTAGCAAGGAAGTTTTTCCCATGCTGTTGTGACCATGCAATTTCTAACTTCTCCATGGCTGGCAAAAATGTACTGTATATCTTCTTCAAAATATATGAACAATCATCTGTCTACTATTTCTTGAAAGGGCAACTCTGTTTGCCCATGTCCTCAGCAGGTTAACCATTTCATGAAGTGTTATCTACCCCAAATTATAAAAACAAAAAATGAATCTTATATAGGTACTATTATTGTGTTCATGTACACATTTGTGTGTGTGCATATTCCACAATCTAGTTGAGCACTACTGTACTATTTGTTAGTAGCTCAAGTATGTGAGTAAGTTAAATAAGTTAGTTTGACTGGGGCTGTACTAACCAACTGTGTGTGTGTGTGTGTGTGTGTGTGTGTGTGTGTTTGTATGGTGTTTTCTGTCTTTAAACAGTTCTTTTTTTTACTGTGGTTTCACCACAGGTCAGAAAAAAAACAGGTCAATATTCAACCTGGGGGAGATTACAAGACTGATGAAGTTTCCAGGAGTGACTAGAACTTTCCTGGTAAAAATAATTTCCAGTTTACCAGCAGGTAAATATGTTGTAGTCATAAGGCCCTTTTACACATCAGTCATGGTACACCTGCCTATGACAACCGTTTTAAGCTGATCTGACCCCATTTAGACCTCCGACAAGTGAAATATTTTGTTAAAATCAACAATATATGTATATTTTAAAGTGTGATTTGTGCTAAGAATTCATGAACCAAGTATAATCACAATTGAATATACAATAATTGATGGTGTGTAAACATGCTTAAACTATATGCTTTTTGAATCTGTAACTAACCAGCAACATTATCTTTTCAGGTATTTTTCAGGTTATGTTCTCTATTATTGCCATGAACTTCTTCAAGCTGCAGCCTGAACAGAATGGGTATCTAATGGCCTACTTTGGCATAGTGCAAATGGTATGGATTTTCTTTTTTTAAATTTGCTTTGTAACGTTGAGTGTTTTAGACCAGATGGCTTCAAGCAACACTGACAGAAAAGTAAAAATGTCCTCTTTCAACGCATCCAGCTATGTGTACATGAATAATTCATTTTTAACTAAGAGCATTTTCAATGGCATTATTTGATGGTCTGGTAATTTAGTTTTCCACAGCTTGTGCTAAATGAATTGCTATAGAATTTTACAGAGCGAATGAAAAGAAAGCCTGTATTTATAAGTTGACTGGAAATAATTGACTGAATCTATTGATTTATGGAAACATGTTTGATGTTTCTCAATATGTGTGTTCTATTATGGAAGTATTTAATTTCAGGGATTGTCCATCGGGGGGCACTGTTGGTAATACTTTCAACCACAACTGCTGGTTCATCACTGCCTCTGAAAGACAGTGGGAATTTAATGTAATGTAATTTACATTGAAATATACGTTTTACTACTACAGATATCCCAATTGACCCAAAGTGGTTGTTTTTACTCCTTAGGTTATTCAAGGAGGAATAATTGGAAGACTGACAGATAGATATTCAGACAGCACTTTACTGCTTTTCTCGATTGGACTTTCTTCTTTGGTGGGGCTGGCTCAGGTAGGTACACACTGATGGTGGTCTAGGTGTTGGACTCCCAGCCGGAAGGTCGTGGGTTCGAGCCCCAGAGTCGGCCTACCCGTAAGCATCCTTGAGCAAGATGCCTAACCCCTACCTGCTCCATGTAATAGCACCATGTCATTGTAAGTCGCTTTGGATAAAAGCGTCTGCCAAATGACCTCATTGTAATCTTTCTCACACACATTGAACATGAACAATAGTAATGGGTTTATTTGTGACTTTAATTTGTACAGTATTGTTCCACACATGGGAGACCATTTCCTGTTGTCTCCCTTCAGGCGGCCATGACGAATGTGTTCCAGTTCTGCTTCATAGTCGTCCCCATGATGTTCTCTCTCAGCGTGTTCAGCGTGATCACAGACAGCATGCTGACCAAGAGTGTGCCTAGCTCGGACACAGGTACTAGAACAGGTTTCACTGGTGGACAAACATTTTGTGAAAGAAAGTGTAAAAAATAACTATTGGATTGCAGCAATGATCAATGGAACTGATCCAAACCTAAAATCACAATCTAAGTGTACTCTCCTCAATTTCCAAAACCCACAATTTCCACCCCAGCTCACTGTTTATCTTTGAAACACAACTGTGCACAAAAGTGTTGTTTTAGGCGGCGGGGGGGTAGAGATGATGTGACCCAGTGAGAGCGAGAGAGCCTATACGGGAGCCTTTAAATGTAATGCAAATCACTACATCACATGCTTAATATTCTTATTATTGTCATTATTCTGTGCGCAGGCACCATGCTGGGACTCTGTGCTTCTGTGCAGTCTCTTCTCCGCACCGTTGGCCCGACGATTGGTGGCTTCCTGTATGTGAACTATGGAGTGGCGTCGTTTGGTATAATCCAGTTTGTTGTGAATACTGTTGTGTTTGTGTACCTGTCTCAGCGTGGCTTCAAGGACCAAGTGGAACACAGGGAATGACTTTATTAATGACGTTATTAATGAACACATCAGCATGTTAATAGACACATAGGCCACCTTTTTATAATAATACTATCAAATAAAATATGTTTTGATTTTATATCCATGCTATAGACTGTCAACATTTCATGCTGGACAGAACAAAAATGAATATAAGAATATATAGATGTACTTTTTTACGTTTACATTTACATTTTTGTACTGTAATCATGACTGAAGTTCTTGTGAAAACACTAAATCCTAGCAAACCTTATTTTTCACAATGCTAAAAAGCCAAATTTAGGCTGTACTATTTCCATAAAAACATATTGCAAACTGTATTGACTCAACCTGACATTTAAACAATGTAAAGAGTTTTACCAGACATATACAGCCAAACTTTAAATCTACTCCAAATGTAGCAAAACAAATGATGTAATGAGCACAGACAAATCCTTATTGGTTTATCATAATGCATATTTATGCAATTTCCTGCTAGTAAAGTGTGGTATCACAAAATCTGGAGCAGGTGTTTCTTTGTTTAGCAAACATACAGTTTTTCTTTATCTTTACCAATCCGAGATAATCGTTGTCTTATTCTATCAGTAGGGGGTCAGTGGTTTTATAGGTTTATTATGAACCAGGCGACACATTCAACAGATGTTGTTGGTGTGATATTACTGCCAGCACGTTGTACTCACTATCTGCTACAGCTTGCCAACTAAACAGGAATAATTGCAAAATTGAACTTGCATCCCCAAAATTAACGAATATACACAACTAGATTACAGTAACATGAAACAGATTTAGGACGATAATCTTGAGTGCGAAAGAAATTAACCAACACCAGTGGTGGTAAAATACGACCCTCTTTACTCTGAGGTGTGTGAGGGTGTAGGTTTAAACAACCATACACCTTTTAAAGTGATCCACCTTCTCAGAGGAAATCCAATCATCTGAACCAAAGAGCAGGAGACACTGGCAAAACAACACTTGCCGCCATGGGCTTTTGGGGGGGTGACATTGCTTGGTGCTCGGTGCCTTGTTACACCTGGGCCTTTGAGTCGAGGGGAGCTGGAACAATGCTCCTGATGGGGACCTTTGGGCCCTCTGAAAGTTTAATGTGACTCTGTGAGCGACCTGTCCCAACTGAGGTCAGAGATGAGCGCGGGCCAGCATCCCGCCCAAGGTTGCCTTGTGTCGTCGCATGGGTAACCAAACGCCTGTCCGGGGGCACCGGGTGCCTGGAACCTGCTTTGTCCTCCTGCGGCATGGATAATGAGGCATCTGTCCTCACCCGCCTCATAGAGACAGGGCTCGCTGTGGCTCTTAAAAAGAGCACAGGTTACCTATCTGATTTGTACAAGGCCAGCCAGGGACCTGATCTCGACCAGAGGAGCCCTTCGCCTGAATGATTTATACCATGGCTTCCTTGTCTCTTGTCCCCCACCTTCACCTTATCGCTAATGGTGTGCTCCAAATCTTGTTAAGTGCTTCTAGGTAACTGACGTCTAATTCAGACCGACGCAGGCTGGCGAGTGTAATGATTCCATACCTGGCCAGAATTGGGTCAAAAATATGGCCTGATCGCCGAAGGCAACTGCACACCGCATGATTTATTCATTTATTTATAAATTATGCGTGGTTCAACTCTAAAAATGGCGCATTGCCACAGAACAACAGTGGCAGTTTAGAATTTTCATCGTGCAAATGTTTAATCCGGTGAATTATTCAACCTGCAAATGCTTAAAGGTTACAACTCCTGATATTTTGGCGTCACTACAATGTTTGTTGGTTTTGTTTTGGCTCAACTCATCGTGCCTAATGTCCCGTCCCGTCTCTGTGAGGGCTTGGGGAGTTGGCCACGGGAGGGAAAGGTGATCTTAGGTGGGTTTTGTCCTGGTGTAATCAGACAGCGACATCATCAATCATGACGGGGGGAAATTACAGTAGGTTACAATGGCAGATAAGATAATGAGTGGGGCCCACTGTGACCCACTGTCACTGGCACAGCTCAAGTTCCAGCCCTGATTACATGGCATGGCCCTCGCTGCTCGCCTACTGAGGGGGAAGAATTATAGAGGTCTGTGGGGAACTGAACACTGTTTGTGCTCCAAACTTTTAGGATTTCCCTAAAAATAAAACTCGGTAGGCTGTTAAGAGGAACAACCAGATGTATACTGCTGAAGTAGTGAACTGTGTTTCATGGCTTTAAATGAAAGTGTAGCTATCTAGAACAAGCTTTTACTTAAAATCTCTTCCTCAAACACATACTTAAATGTTACTCCATAGTCACCTTTGGGGTTATGAGAGATTATATTATTGATGGGCATTTTATGATAACCTTGTCGTCTTGCGATGTTTTAGGAACACATCCCACAATATTTGCTTCACTCACAAGGTTCAACAGAACTCGGTGCCGTACAGACTGCGTGCCCGACAGTCTATCAGCAGCTTACTGAACTGTCAGTCACAAAAATGACCTGCTTAACACACAGTTGCACATCACAGGGTTTGAATCAATGCAAACAAATAGTTGTTCAACTTAACATTGCTAAGTTACGTTACTTTAAAGCAATAGGGAGGCTTTGATTTTAACTGATTTTATTTTCAAGAAAGAATATTTGGTTGAGACAGGGGATTTTTATGTGTCAGTTGAAAACAATCCTAAAAGTATTTTTTTCACTGTTGTTTATGTTGGGATGAAATACAATTCCACATAGTAGCATTATACTTAAATGACAGTGGTGGAGTTATGATTTATTGATCCCCGAAGAGAAATTCAGGAGTTGAGTATGACTTTTTATTAGCTGAATATAACAGTTAATATAAGTTAACTTAACTGAACAATGTGTTTAAGGCAGAAATGAGGTAACTTGTAAAGTAACAGGGTTGAACATTTAATCCTTTCTTACAGTGTAGGCTACATCAATGACCTCCAATATCTTCTTAAAGCGATTAGCTTGCCTTGCGTGGTCTGTGCGTGTGTCTTCGCTTAATGTGTGTGTCATGTTCTGGGGAGGGTTGAGGGTGTCTTTAAGTTGTCCCAGGACTGGGACTAGCTGGTGGCAGAGCCCTGCCCACTCCCCCTAATGATGAAGCGTGCCTGGCCGTGTGTCTCAAAGCCGTCTGTGTGGAGCGAGCCCTGGCCCACACTCTCACTCACTGACATGTGCCACGGGCTGCTAATCCCCTACTGACGCCTCCCGCCAGCCTTACAGTGGACAGGAAAACAATGACCTGACCACTGGCTTGACCTGTGAGTGCAACCGCTTTCTGCAGCGTCAGACGGTATCTTCTTTTTTCAACAGAAGGAATTAAAAATACGTTATCTCATTTCCCCATTTAAATGATGCACCTATTGAAGTAAAGCATGACAATAGAAATTGTATTTTAATTCTAAATCTAATAACAACATCTTCCGAGTGGCTGTGTTTATCCATTAACAGGTTTTGCCCTTTCGCCTTTTCCCTTTCTCAGAGTTACAGTAGCTAGCGGTGGTTTCGCAAGAGAATTCTTTTATTTATTTGACATTTCATTCCGTCTTCCCTTTTCCCAAAATAAGTTTCTAAGATGCAGGCGTTTTGTGCTGTTTTATGCTTTAGGAAATAGAACAAATTATGGAAGCCCGATATTGTCAGACTTCCGTTTCACGTTTCGGTGGCTATTTTGTTTACGCAATGTATATTACCATATGATTCCTTTGAAATGCATTAATCTTTGTAGGATTAACGCCTACAACAGTTGGAGACTGTTTGAAGCTAATATGGTCCAAAAGAGAGTACATAAACACAGTATCATTGTAGTAATCGTTGAGCCGATTAGACAACAAAATGATGAATTAGTAAAAGGCGGGAAAACGTGTGCCAGAAGAAGCATCTGCTTGTGTTACGGACTATAAACTATTATTACTGGTCTGTGTTCTTTGGTTGGTGTGACTCATTTGCAGTAGCATCTGTGTTCAGCAAGCACAAGTCTGTTCCTGATATTGTTCAGTTTAGGAGTTATTCTGTATGACACAACAAGCTATCATCTGGACAAGTCTTAAGTGCTATTTAATTCAGGATCAGTTGAGCTCAGATTATGGACAAATAAGGGAACCGGAAGGGAAGGCTTTATGGTTTGATTTGGTTGTGCAGGTACTTTTTAGGTGTATCCAAACTTAGTGCTTAGTGACGTTTCTGTTAATGTTTAACAGTTGTGATAAAAGCCTAGGAACTCTGGAAACTGACCATACAAATTGTAGTAGCCTAGTTGAATATAAGTGCAATTTATTTCATAGTCATAAATTATTAATCCAATTACATTCCAATGTTACCTACTGAGTATGGCTGAAATATGTTCCGACATTATTACAGGTAGTTTGTTTTAAGATTTTAAGAAAAGTTTCAATTAATAAAAAATATTAAAATTACAATTTAGACTGAATGTGTATTCAAATTTTTTTTGCCACTAAGATAAACATTTCTGTCACTGGTTATTTGGGCTGTCAAACCGTTTAGAGAAAAATATTTTTTTTAATAAACAAGAATCCGGGCGGATATTAAGTCCCTAAACTGCCATGGTAAGATAGCTGGGTTGTAGAATTTGCTTATGTTTGGGGTGCACATATCATGTTATCTAATTATCATCTTGTGAACTAGATGGCCATGCTTTGACCCACCCAACGGCCCTCGGACTTTAACTAACGTTACAATGATGCTGTTAACAAATGTATTCATTGTAAGTCGCTTTGGATAAAAGCGTCTGCTTAATTCTGAAAATGTAAATGTAAATGTTAGTGCTTGTGTAGGCAATGAGAGGACTTACTTTATATTGTTATTATTATTATAAAAATGTCCAAGTAACAACTAATATGGAGATGATACAATCGATGCCACGGATAAAGGTGGTTATGAGATTGTGAATGGCTTTGGATTTAATTTATCTTAATGTTTATGGTAAGCGTTTCACGTTAATAGATATTATAATCTTGATGGACTAGGATAGTGTATGTACAGTATCAAGTGTCTTTAATTTTTACCACCCTCTTAAAGTACTGATACTATATAATAAATTGATAATAATGCTCATATACTTATAACAAGTGTTTATTTATTAACTCAGGCAATTGATTGTCTCATTCATATTGTTCCTTTTTGGATGGCAGATGGCAGGTTGGCGGTAATCCCAGTTGGCCATTGGTTTGACCCCTGGCTGCACAAGACCCCCCTCCCTTAAATCGTAACTTAACCACTCTTCTGTCAGGCCATAGAGTTCAATCAGCAGTTTAGCGCCAAAATAGCTTAGACTGTATACTGACACCTGCTGGTGTAAATGCAGCTCTGCCAGTGCTAACCCTATGGATAAACATGGCAACCTCCGCCACACAGGGTTTAACTATGTAGCTAATTCTTTACCTATGAAATTATTTCAAACTACAACTCACATGAGTGCACATGGTTTAGAACATATTTAACATAAGATGTATTCATTTCTGTCACTAGGAGTTATTAGTATATTAATGGGTAATTACTTCTTCATGATATCAGTTATTTAATGCATATCCGTTTTTTCAAAAGTAAAGTCAATTCGAGTCAATTTTATTTACCCTTCAACCCCATTTACGCTCTCAAAACACTACAAGCCAACATTTCCCACATAAGCAAATGACAACTCCTGTTTTAGGAATGGTCATTTGACTTGTCCAGTTGGAGGTTAGGCTATAGGAGCCTAACCTCCAACTGGACAAGTCAGAACTCCCAGTAAATTACCATAAACATAAGAACATTCTTTTACTTGTGGCAAATATATATTTTGCAACTGATTACACTTACTGGGGTTTTAGTGTGACTGCAAAAACCAAAATGTGAAGACACTTATCTATAGAACAAATATTGTGATATTGTAGCTTTGTACAGTCAGAGTAAAAACAATAATTGTTACTAATATAATAATAATAGTAGCTAATAATTTCAGTTACCTCACTTACTGTAGTACTATAATCTTGTTTCCTCTATATTTCCACAGGGACATTAATCTGAAGTCATTTTAGCTAATCCTCGGCAGTCATGGCTGAGAGAAATTAGGCCTTTGAGTGATAGCCATCTGCCAGACGTGTGTCTATCTAATTAGTTTGTTTTACTTACCAGTGCAGAGAGGACATTTATATATTAGGGAGATGTACTGTAAGGGCAATTAATAAGATGAAATGAAAGGTGCACCTCAAATGCAGATGACCTTATCTGGCTCTTGGTGCCCTCACTTTTTGGTGGCAGTTACTGTATGAAGTGTGTCTTGTGTCTACTTATTCAACTGACAGGTAGAAAATATAAAATGATTCAAAATAAAAATAATAATTTCTTTCTTTATAAAATTGTTAATTTGTATTTCTTAATTTGTTTTTACCTGAGGCCTCAGCTCAGGGCAAGCGTTTACAGAGGAAACGCTGCCACCGTGATTTGAACATTACAGCAGTTGGCTGTTTAAGTGTTTCTGCATTTTCTAAACAGGCCTCGGGGCTCTGAGCTGCATCAAGAGGCTCAGCCAAGGTCCAATCTGACATTTATCTCTCCCGGTGCTCACCCCCCCCCCCTCCCCTCCCCTCCCCCCTTCAGCCATTCTGCTGATGGAAGCACCACGTTGCTTTAGGAAGCAGCTGTTTACTATCAGAGATCTAGGTCAGGACATGTGCGTCGGCAAGACGCAGGGACATTATTGGAGCTGTTGCTGCACTCATACAATAGCTACATTGTCCTTATACCAGCATGCTGCACTGTAGATTTTGACATGAACCACTTGTAAGGCCATTGGACCTATGCTTCTTTGACAGAAATGATTATATATCTATAGTAGTTTTTTACTCATGTCTTAAAATATGTGTAATAAAAATAACTCAATAACTTACACACACAACACATACTGATTATGAATTTAAAAAATAAACAAATATGACAACTCATCATTGAGATAATAAATTTTTTTTTAAACCCTATCCTCACCTCAATATTAAGTCCTCTAGCAGATGTTCCCAATTTATTCCACGTTTCCTGTAGGTGTTACACCAGAATCTCTCAGTTGTTCACTTCTAACGTGTCTACAAATCGGATCACTGTCTCCAGTATGTACTCTCAAATTACACCAATTTGTTGTTGTAGAGTTTAATATGTGATTATATTACCAATACATACTGCCATACCACCAATACACATGGCAACCAGTTTTGGAGACACATTAGAAGTATGTTTTTGAGATACAATGGAGGTGAATAGAGGATGAAAACCAATGATAGTTTCCAGTCTGCAAAGGATGGATTATTGTATGCCAGCGTGAGGACTTAATATGGAGGTATGCTAAGAATGTTCTAAATGGACCTCTCTCTGTCAATGACACCACTTCCCTTCGCAGGTTAGAATGTCTCTATTCCATTATCCAATCGACTAAACATCAGCACTAGCGGTAAAATCTCACTCACAACCGTTCTTCTGTCATCCCGACTTGTTACAGTGGCCTATTATGCCTTTGGCAGGGTGCGTTCGCTCCCAGTCTTGTTTGTGAACGCCGGTGGTGCAGCCGCGAGCTGCGTTCACCGTTCACGTTGATCCGTAAGCTGCAGGAGGTGCGAGATGACACACAGGTAAGAGGCTCACCTGCCACAGTTCAGATCCCACAGCCAGCATTATCACACTGTTATATAACACACACACACACACACCGATGCAGTGCCGACGCTAGGCCCCGGCCACACTGCCGTCGTCAGCACTGGCCAGATCAGAGTTAAGCTGAACCCACTTGGGGGGGGGGGGGGGGGGGGGGGGGGGGGGGGGGGGGGGGGGGGGGGGGGGGGGGGGGGGGGGGGGGGGGG
>JAOEHI010019395.1:0-28250 GCA_025447815.1 Percopsis transmontana | reverse complement strand
TCTATTTTTGTATATATTTATCTCTGTTTGTGTGTCTATATATATATATATATATATATATATATATATATATATATATATATATCAGTTTGGTGTGAGTAATTTGTAAACATGCTATGTGAAGCAGAGTTATCAAAAGACATGTAATAATAGATATAATTTCATTATTGTATTTAAATGCTTTTAACACAACAATCTTAATGCTCATAAAATATAAAACAATTCCTTTTAAAATTATTTTTAGATGCTTTTAGCTGGGAGGAATATCTTAAGGAAACATCATCGACACCAGCTCCACCTAGCTTTTTCCGTCAGGTATGTAGCTATATTTTTATTAAATGTTTATGCTTTACTTTATGTTGGTCTAAAAGTGTAAAAATCCACCTTGCACATTAATCTGTGCACAAAGCCTAATTTAAAGCTTCATCACTAATGGCGCTTCTATAAATTCTTGCTACTAGAAGTAAATAGGCTGTGTCATAGTAACATCTCTCCTAATTCTACAGTGTGAAGCAGCTTGGCGTACAAGCACATAGTCTATTACAAGGCCTTACCCTGATGTGTCGATGTTGACTGACACAAGTTGAGACCATTTAGGTCCCACTTTTCAAGTCTGTCTCTGTCAGAGAATAAACTAACAACCTTCCAAATAGACACTTTATCTGTTAGGCAGCTGTGCTAGTAGATGAATAATTACATGTACATGAGCACAAAGGCTGTATGCCCTTTGCGCGTGATTTTGTGTGTTATTCACATGACAGTCACAAACCAAGCCACACATCTGTGCAGTAGCAGCACACTTTTCTTTTTTCTTCAGTCTAGGATCCCACCCTCCAATGACTTCAAGGTGGGAATGAAGCTAGAAGCTCATGACCCACGCAATTCCACCTCAGTTTGTATTGCCACAGTAATGGGCATAACAGGCGTGCGTCTGCGACTCCGTCTTGATGGGAGTGACAACACCAACGATTTCTGGCGACTGGTAGACTCCTCAGATATCCAACCCATCGGCACCTGCGAGAAGAATGGAGATATGTTGCAGCCACCACTGGGTAACAAGGCTAATATTACGGGGAGGTGGGGATACAAATGTGTATTGGGCAGCATCATTGACAGCCTTTGTCAATGTATTTTAGACCAAAGAATTTTATATGAGCGGGGGACATTGTTGTCAGTGGGCATTGTTTGTGTTGTTACTCGGCATAACATTGGGCATTTACTAATCACTTAAGGTGTCCCCTTCATGCTGACCAACACAACACATTCCTGCGATGTGTTTTTTGTAATGTCAAATTCTCATTTTGTGTTTTGTCCTGAAGGATTTCGGATGAATGCCTCTTCATGGCCTATGTTCCTATTGAGAACTCTGAATGGAGCTGAGATGGCTCCAGGAACAGCCTTTAAAAAAGTAAGCATTCCATCAGATATCAGTTTGATATAGCTGATTTAACTAGTTTGATATAAAATACTTCAAAATCGTCATGGTTTTAATGTTTCAATGTTTCTGTTTTGTCATTTTTAAGGAACCTCCACGGCCTTCCCAAAACAACTTTAAGCCTGGCATGAAGTTGGAAGCAGTTGACAAGAAGAACCCATATCTTATCTGTCCGGCCACCATTGGTGAAGTAAAGGGCGATGAGGTTTTTGTTATGTTCGATGGTTGGAGGGGTGCCTTTGATTACTGGTGCAAATACGACTCCAGAGACATCTTCCCTGTGGGCTGGTGCTCCATCACCAAGCACAGCCTGCAGCCGCCAGGAAACAGTAGTAAGTGTTACCCTCTAGGTGGCAGTAGAGCTCTGCTTGTGCCTTAGTGATACATGTAATTTAGTGAGATTATATTGTCAGCAGAGCTTCTTGTATATTAATTTAGCTCTTGTTGTGATCCCTCATAACTAATACATTTTCCCCAAAGCCTGATTAACATACATACAGTAAAAATTCATCACTGTATTGTTAATCTGGTCAACAACAAACCAAAAGGAACAAATAAATACCCAAAAAGAATTAAGTCATTCTTAAAAACACCTACAGTGCTATAGGCTGTGTTTACAGTACAAATATACATACAATTATGCCAACCTCATCCTTAGTCTTTATTTTTAAGCCTACTTTTTGATTCCGTGTAGGTCTGTCTCAAATCCCACCGATTATGTGGAGGAAAGTTTGACGACCTATACTTAATTTGCACAGGAAGAGGCTAGTGAGCCCTTTTCCGTGCACTGAAGCGCACTGGTTCTAAATGGCTTCTCTGGTGTAGCTTTTTACATTAAGCCGGTGCACTTAGAAGACAGCTGAGTCTGAACGGTTCTGTGTATTATGAGGCTGTGCAGATACACCAAGTAGTGCTGTAGGTAATGTAGAACAGGCAAAAGGGAAAAAAATGTGAAGGGAAAGATGGAAGCACTAGGATTTATGTCCACAATGTTTTACCTGTTTACACAAAAAAAAGCCATGTTTACATAAAAGCTACACAGTCAGCCTGGGACAGGCGCAGAGCTTGTGTATAGAACACGGGATGGCGTTATATCAACTGAACACAAAGAAATTGTGAAATTGCTAAACCATTATATTGCCAAACTATTTTAGTTAGCTTAATATTTGAGCCCGTACACGCAGGACCTCTACCATGTACTATTTGAGCATGTACTCCAGCATGTCCTAAAAAGGTTGGGAGGGGCTTTGGCATAAAGTAATCCCCATCCTTTACCCAATCGCAGCCCCCTCCTTCCTTGTCTCTTCACTCCTCCCCCCACTCTAATGTGAAGCACTGTGTATGCCTACGCCGGCTTCTCTGGCAGTGTGGGCTTTGTTATAGGCTCGCCTGAATCCTGGAGGAAAAATTACATTTGCCTTTACATGCACAAGTAATGTGGGGGAATATTGATTATATCCCAATTCTGACCAATGTGCTCCAGCTGAACAAATGGGCTTCTGCACCGTAGGCATCTTTGTGCTTTTAAAAAATATATAGTTTATTTCCCCCCCTGCTCTGCTAGGTGAGTTCCACTTTTGTTCTGTTGCTATTTTGAGGTTGGTTGCTCGCTTTAATTGAATGCACTTTGGATTACCTGGTGTGGGTATTAGGAAAAAATAGCGCAGATTACCATTAATTGACGAAGAATTGCATGCATTCTTTGTCAGATAGACAGATGCAGGTAGCCTACCTGTGAGAGTATCTGCAAAGTGCTCAATGCTGCCTGGGCGGTTGTATGGTGCAGCTGTGAATTATTGAAGCTGTAAATTATTTTAGTGTGTACTGGAAAACACGTTTGTAGTCTTTGGAAAGTGCTATTTTGTGAATGTTTTAGGAAAAGCAACTAGTTAGTTGTGTAGCTTATACTACATGCAAATGTGTCATTGGTCCAATTATAATGTGCTCTCTGTTGTTGTCCTTATAGTCAGCCAATGTAACACCGTGTGAAATGTTAAACCAAAGAGGAAGAATTTGAAACTGTATGCCCCCTAATTGTGGGACTACCCCTAAGATCAGTTGGGCTGTGCCCCTCCCCCATGCCTGATGTGCACTAGAGGGCCTTTGCTTGTTTGAACGCCCACCACAACCACCATCGCCAAGTGATTGCAAGTTACATAGTCATGCGAAACTGAAATCCCATATGCCTCCCTAATCCTCACTGACTCTAGAGTGAGGAGACAAGTTACAGACCACTCTTAATTTTTATCATTGGTTTCTGTGAGGGAAGTCTGCATGCCAATTTTAGGCCTAATGGTTTTTCAAAATTTCCCAGAGTTGAGCCTATTTTGCCATGCATATAAACACATCCTGGGTTGTTGGAATAAAACCATAAATATTCAAGTGGGTATCACTAGCTGCGATCAGAAAATCAGCCTACTAGTGGCGTATGCAGATTTGTCTAATCCCTGTTAGAGCCCCTCTTTCTGTCCTTGGTCCTCTGACATAGGAGACACTTGTTGGGAAATGCTTATTTGCTTTCCTTGATGAGAATTGCATATACAGGATAGACTGTTTCACTCATTGCACAAGCGTATTGTTTGATGGTTTTTAATATCTTGGATAGCAAACTCTCAGGGGGATTTTTGGCGTGGAAATCACTTTTTTGTTGTTTTCAGAGCAGCACATTATCACTGGAGATAAGGTATTATTGAATTTCCTAGTAATGTTTTAAGTTTATGTTTTTGTTCCAAGTGCTTACTAATATTTTCCAAATTATTGTGATTGGACATCACTGTCCAAAATGGAAACACATTTGTTTTCCCAGTTCCAGTATACAACTGGAACTCACTGGATCCTCTTCTTAATGGGGTGGGCGTTATTTGGTGCCCTCATTGCCTGCTCTCCCTGTTCCAGTCACCCTGCCCAAGAACCTGCAGATTCTGTCAGCGTCGCCCACTAAGCCCAACCGGCGCTCCATGCAGGCCCCCTACCGGCTCCCCAACCCCCTGCCACCCCTGCCCGTCAGAAAGGGGGTGAGGGGGCGTCGGCCCAAGAGCGAGACCATTGCCCTTCTCAAAGCTGTGGCAGAGGCTGCTGCAGCAGCCGCCCAGAACGGGGCGACGCCTGAGAACACACAGCTCACACCCAGGCCCCACAAGAAACGAGGGCCCAAGCCAGGGAGCAAGGTGAGATCCTGCTGGATTGTGGGTCTCATTTTATAATGAACCAAACTGCCACCGTCTCCCAAAAGGTGTGATGAGTTAATGTAAACTAATATTGTTTTGTAGAGGAAGCCCAAGTTTCCCCTGAGTTCAGCACAGCTGCCCAGCATTCAGGTGCCCCACGAGAGCCCTGCCAACCACAGCTCCGTGGTCTCCACAGGTAAGCTTTCATGGGCATGCTAATGACGTAGCACATTTCATTGACAATCCCCTGCTGCTTCATTGGTTGTACATAAAAGCACATCCCAAGTGGTTCTAAATTTTATCTGTGTGTGTGTGTGTGTGTGTGTGTGTGTGTGTGTGTGTCTTCTCGTCTTGTCTGTTGTGTCAGTGTGTGTGTACGTGAACAAGCATGGAAACTGCGGCCCGCATCTAGACAGGAAGCAGATGCAACATCTGCCCGACCACTTTGGCCCGGGCCCAGTGAACGCCGTGCTGCAGCAGGTGGTCCAGTCGTGTGTAGACTGTGCCTACCAGCCCAAAGTGCTGCTTAGCGCCCTGCAGACACACTCGGGAGGAGGGGAGGTGGTCAGAGGTAACAACGCACCTCAACCACCAGTCACATGTTACCAAGTGTCAAAGCCAATGAGCACGTGCTCAAGATGTCAAGATAGAGACACAGTCACATTTCCAAATGAATGGACGACAATGAAAAAGACAACTTCTCCAATATTATTTGTCCAGAAGGTCTCAATAGCTCATTTCACTTTCACTCATTCTAATGAGTGTGCAGGGGTCTATTCCAAAAGAGATAGCTAGATATTAAGGTTTAAAAACTGGGATGAAAACATTTGTAAAGCCGAACCCTTTAAACATCCATGTTCCAGACACAGTCTAGGGGGTATTACTGGGCCTCTCTCTTTCTGCAGCGGTGACTGAGCCGTCCGATGTGGATGTGATTGTCTTTTTCACAGTGAGGACGGACGGCGGGGTTCGCCTGGTGAAATTGCCCTCGGCTTCCAGCGCCTCTTTTGTGCTGCGCTTCCTGGAGACTGTGTGCCATCACCTTCAGTGTGACAACCTGTTCAGCAGCCAGCCTTTCAGCCACTACTCTGCCTACGACAGGGCCAAGTCCGGTAATAGAGACCCTTTCAACAAGCAATAAGTGCATTGCTACCAAGTAGCTTTTAGCCACGAATTTAAACGTCTTTGATATTCATGCTCTCCATTATATTCATGCTCTCCATTATATCCCTGCGGCGGTTGTAATCCCCTTTCCCCCCTTTGTGTTCCAGTTAAAGAGGAGGCGTTGGAGGCACCATCTCTTGGTCGTGTCACTAAGAGGAGTCTGTCCGGGGTGTCTCCTCCATATGCAGCTCCCCTGTCTCCTAAACATTTACGCACAGAGGCCCACCCGTCGGAAGGTACAACTCAGTTTTACCGCTACACGTTTCATAACTGGCTACTGTTTTAGTTCAGGAAAATGAATAATTATATGCTGACTTTTCACAGTTCAGTGATAATAATATGCCTTTGTTGGAGAAATATCCTCCATGGTGGATATATGACCCTACATCGCCCACATTAGTTGACAGTTAGTTAGTTTTGCAGTGCCTAATAAATGCTGCTGTCAGCAGTTAATTACAGTCCCTGGCTCATGTCATGTCGTAGAGTCGGATACTACTGGAAGTTCCCTCAATGCTATCAGTGTCTTCTAATTGTTACTACTGCGGCATTCATTTCTCAGTCTCAGGCAGCTTAATAATATGGCTGTTTTGCTGACATCCCTTACTGCCCTCTGTATCGGCTGTTGGACTGACTATGCATCAGTTAAAACACTAATCACAATAAGTACTCGGTAAATGTAATTGCTTTGTTTGAACGCTGTTTAATTGAGCTCATTTACATTTGCATCATTCAATAATATACATGTAAAAAACTGAATGACTAGAATGTGTGGTGTCCCTTCCTCTCTCCAGCAGAGACCCTGCCCCACGAGGAGAATGGCTTACTGAAGGAGCAGAGTTTCATGGACTCTGTCTCCAACTCTATGACGCCCCGGGCCCAGGCGGCGCGGAGCTGCTCGGAGTACCTGGCCCAGGGCAGCAGCCTGAGCTACCCGGGCCACGGCCCACCCCTGCGCCGGCATGCCTCCAACCCCACAGAATTCGCCTCCACACAGTCCCTGAGACGGGTCGAAGGTATGGCATAGAAGGCCCTTTCTGTCAACTGCTGCTCAACGTCCCTTTTAACATTTTGGTGAAATTAAAGGGCAGTGCCACGCGATTCGTCCTCAAATCAGAAATGCTAGTTTTGCATATCTGCAAAATAGATATAATAAATACACAATGTTTTGTGTATGTATTTTCTTTCTCTTGATTCGATTTGCGCAGGTAATCCACTTTCTTTATCATTTCATTACATTTTGGTCAGAAATCACTACGTTCAGAAAACATGGGTTATTTTCTGAAGTTATTCTTTAAAATCATAAAAATGGTTTGCAAAGGGCCATCAGTGGTATTCTTAATTGGCGGTACTGCTTAAGCGAAACAGTTGAGGTTTCATTAAAGGTTGTTTTCACTGTGTAATAATGCCACACTTACTGCCCCACTTGACCCGTGTGTCTGCTGTTTGTCTCCAGCGGCCAGCTCCACCACGGGGCCCGAGACCCAGACCGCCGAAAGGGAAGCCCGCCACACGGCCAGTAAAAGCCCTTCCGCCTGGTCCATTGAGGAGGTGATGCAGTTTGTGAGGGATGCTGACCCATCAGCTTTAGCCCCACATGCTGAGCTATTCAGAAAACATGTAAGTGAACTGTTACAGAGGTTGATGAATGTCATTAGCCAAAGCCCCTTAGAGGGGTAGGAGAAGATGCTTTTAGTGTGGGTGGTCCTTGTTGGAATTAAAGGAATAGTTTGGTATTTTCCTAGCCCATACCTTCTGTGGTGGTTTACAGTGTTGTTTCAGCAGTCGCCTTGCACTCCTCACTGGACTTATAATGCAGTTGAACGAGCATCAGATGAAGCCCAAAAACAAGAAAACTGGAAGAACACAACAAAGAAGACAGCATAGTTGTAAGCTAGTTTAGGTAGAACCTATACATCTGGTTGCACTGCGAGTTTCTGGTTTTTGAAAAGAAAATTTAACAGGCCTAAGTTGAGGCCTGTTGAAGTGAAGTATAAGCCCAGTGAGATCATCCTCAGCAGGGTCAGGTGAGTTTATCACTGAAGCTAACAGGGACACACTGCTACACTTGGGGAATTACATTTTTAAATGGTCTCAGTGGAAAAATACCTAACTATTCCCAACTGTTTCTTTAAACCACTAAAGCTGTCAGGGTTGATGTGTCACCACTACACGGTTTTGCCTTTTAAAATCCTATGAGCCACCATTTGTTTGAACACACATAATTGTACACGTACTGTTGGTTGTGATTCTTCATCACACATTCTACAGATGCTCAAGTTGACTCTTTGCTTACACAGGAGATCGATGGAAAAGCCTTGATGCTGCTGCGGAGTGACATGGTCATGAAGTACATGGGCCTCAAACTAGGGCCTGCACTAAAGCTTTGTCACCACATAGAAAGGCTGAAACAGGGCAAACTGCAATAGGACTCGTCCATACAGTCTTGCCCCTGCCACACCCAGGCACAGTGCCTGACGAAAGGGCCACGCGTTACCCCACACTCCACCTAGAGGCAACTACAGATGTTACAGCATCACGGTGGCCCTGCAGAATGAAGAGGTGGGCCCGTGCATTGTTGACACATTACCTCATCCCCTCATCAGTGACGAACAGGAAGCTGTTCAAGTCTCAGACACCATTGATGAAATTCATTGTATGAAATCCCAAAGGAAAAAATTCCTGTAGTGTTTACATTGCATAGCACATATGCACACAATTACAGACTTTTTTTCACTGAGATGAAAACTTTTGATCCTGGTTTCGGATCCCCAAAGATGGAGAATGTTTCTTCTTATATATTGTTTTTATTGTTGTTGAGATCCCAGTTAATAAAGAAGGGTCTGTACTAAACCTAATCCAGCAGATGTTCTTCTGAGAAATCTGACACATTCTTGTTTACTGTGTTTTATAGTTCTTGCTGTGAGTTATTGTTTAGCCCTAAACATTGGGGTAAACTGCCAGTCAATTGATTGCCCGTGCTAATTCATTCCATATCTGTCATAGAGTGAATGAATATTCCTCCATATACCCCTTTGACTGAAGTACATGCCCAGAATGCATGTGTGTTGCAGTCTCTGACATTTCTTTTTGAACCTTGAATTTTCTCCAGAATCATTAACTACTGTGTCCAGCATGCTGTTGGCATACAGGATAGTGATATGCTATATTTTTGTGTCATTTAGAGGGCCACAACTTTTGACTATTGACCCCTATTTGTATTTATCCCAATGTATTCCTTTGTTTTCCAAATTGTGTCCTAAGCTCTAAATCAACGTTACTGGGGCTGGATTTATTTATTTCATTGAGACAGAAAAGTATATGACATTTGTAAGGGCTTTATCTGGGCTTTGTTATATTTGTATCAATCCTAAACATCCAAGCATGTTGGTCTGTCTATAACCTCAGTGTTGTCCTTGACCTTTACAATCACTGTTGGCAATGAAAGCAGAAATGTACAGTTTTATGGGTTTAACCATGAATATCAGCAACGGAATGTACATTTTGTAGAAAACTAAATATTTTAATGAAATCCTATATAAGTTAGAAATGTGAAGAAAATGGGTGGAGGATACAGTGAATATTTTAGACCATGTATTTCATACTGCTTTTTAAAAACTTAATGTGGCGCTTATAGTTAAAATACCCAGAGTAATAGAATTTGCCTTGCTTTACTTTTTAAACAATTCTCAGGTTTTTTGTGGTCTTTGTTAGTACAACTTTTTGTAGCGTACTGTTTGGTATTATACACTTAACGTTTTTTCATTTATATTCCTTCTGTGACTTTATTTACTTACTGTGCCATATAATATGCAACACAGGATCAAAGTGCTGTTGTTTTCTCCCTTGCATCTTCTCAAAGTACTTGAAAAATGTGTTGCAAAAAGTCATTATGTAACACCGGAAAAAAATATGTATTGTGTTTCTGATGTGTATTTTCTATTTTATAAAATTACCAAAAGAAAGAATACTGTGTTTTCTAACTGGTAAGAACACGCAATGTAAAATATTTGAAAAAAACTCTCAGATGTTTTGTACAAAACATTAACCATCCAATATATTTAATTTACATTTTAAATGAATTCAGGTAATTAAATATGTAAATATATTAAATGTAGTCTTGTCATGGCAACCTTGTTAGAGTTGTTTGAGGCTTATGTTTCTCTATTCAATGAGCCCCAGAGTTGGCCTACCTGTACGCATCCTTGAGCAAGATGCCTAACCCCTACCTGCTCCATGTAATAGAATCATGTAATTGTAAGTCGCTTTGGATAAAAGCGTCTGCTAAATTACGTAATTGTAATTGCAATGAGAAGTTGAGTATGTTAATTACAGATTACCTACACACAAAAGTGTAAACAGTGAACACATTACATCTTGAAGCTGTGTTCTGTGTTGGCTCAAACAAAGAAAGAGACCTGCAGGCACACAATATCTGGTCAGACAGACATTGATCAATATGGACAATGCCCCAAACTAACCAGCTAGCCCATAATATTCATAAAAAACTTTATTTTACAAACAACCACATAAAAGATTCTGAAAAATACACAGAAAAAGTTAAAGCATATATCCCTACTTAGTTTCAACTGAAAATTACACTAAAACATATAGTATAATTCTTCACAATCAGAAATCAAAATACAATTTAAAGACTGAATTCTTCAATAACAGCATGGTCATTCAAATAATGTTTTCGAGGAAAGTGTACTGTTTACTCTTTTCCAACTAAGTTTCTAGACAAAGTGCACTCAATAGAATAAATAAACACACAATACTTGCTCACATTCACATATTACCACAAGCATAAAATACAGCACAGAATAAAACAGTCAAAATGACAAATGACATGATTTTCACTGTAAAAAACTGTAAATAAACAAACAACTGACATTGAAGTTCTCTTGCAATGAAAGCTGTTGCCAACATCTATTTGTATGACCTGAGCTCTGCCAAGATGTTAGTAACCTGGTGATGCTAACCATTTATTCTTTAAAAAAAGAATGCATCGCTTTACTGAACCACTGGACTATAGCAATTTCGAATGGGACATGTTTAAACAATCTTGTCAACTCCATTACAAACAGCTCTTCTGAGAACAGAACACCAGGTTTCACAGTCTTCACAGCACTCAAATATTACACATAAAAACAAAATATGAATATCAAAACTTCAATCCATGTATCTTTGTTGTTATCTCAATTTTAAAAAATCATCACCATTTAAGAAAATGAATCTCCATATGGAGACTCAATAATTCAGCTGCCATACTTCAACAGTATAGACGAGTGTCTATAAAAAAGCATACTGATTATGAAAAGGGAACCATTTTTGTGTTCTAGCATTGCTGTGTCATCTTATTAGACATTCTTAAGCCTCAATTTATTTGACACATACCCTAAATCTATGACTTAAATGTAGATATAAAGTTTGATTACAGAACGTCCACACATGTTTTATGTTATAGTTTAATTTTCCAGGGCTTTAACAGAGAGCAGTGCAGAGAAAGAATCCCTCCCTGGCAGGCACTTTTACTTCCTGGTGGGCAGAAATGCAGCTAGTCGCTGCTTTTTAATAGGAAGAAAGTGGATCTCTTGCGAACTGACCTTCTTCAGTTTAATGGCTCTGTTTTTAGGAGCCTTTTTAACCCCATCATGCTGACTAAGGGGGTCGTGTATTTCCCCTTGTGACCTGGACGGGGCACCGTACAGTTGCTGTAGCGACGCCATGTCGCTGCTCCCTCGATCGCGTTTGATGGAAAAGTTCTTTGTGGAGACCCCTGAAATGCCTTTGATTTTACCACAGAGAATGGCCGGTATTGCATCCTTCACAGACACAATAACCTTCGCTGTCTGTGAGGTGCTCAAAATCTCAAGGTTCCCTGCTCCGCTGAGAGACGCCTCCCTGCCTAGAGATTTGGCCCCGCCGGCACTGCTGTCAAGCACCCACTTGTGATGTCGACTGAATTCCAGCGAGGCCAGGCTGCTCAGCAGCTTAGAGTCCACACTCTGGGTGCCCTCGACTGGGCGCAGCACGCCGAGGGACAGGGAGGTACCAGAAGGATCAGGACTAGACCGGAAGACAAACTCCCCTTCGTCTCTTGCCGATTCGCCGGAGCCACAGGGCTGAGCGGTCTTCCTCCTCACACCGGCCACCGACAAGTCAAGCACATTGTCCTGTGGCCACGACTGCTCCTTTTTGGGTTCAACCGGGCATGCTCTGATGGACAGGTCTAACGCCTCTCCTTCCGCCACAGGAGGCGAGGGTGGGGACACATTTTGCGTGTGAGACAGTGACATAACCCTCCTGGGGGAGAACGGAGCAGAGATAGTGTCTTTAGTGTAGGTCTGGGTGCCTTTACTCTCACTGCACACTGGTTTTGGCATGGTACCTTTCGTGTCCTCGCTCTGGGGGACGGGAATGGGAATGGGCAGTGGGATAGGGAGTGGCACTGGTAAAGGAATGACCACTGGATAGGGAACTAGCAGGGTTGCTGGAGGGACCAGCGGGGCGAGAGGGGAGGTATAGGGATGTGACAGGGGATGGGTTGGGAAGACGGGAGAGCCAAATGGATCTGTTGGCACAGAACCGGGTGACTGACAGGACGAAGATCCAGCCTGGGAAGGAAAGAGGTCTTGCAGAATAGCTGAAAAGGCTGGGTTCTGTAGGAGTGATAGCAGGCTAGAATCCGGGCTCGGCCCCGCTGTCTTCTGGTCTGCGACTGGGGGCAAGCCGAACGACAATGAAGCGTTCTGACACAGGACGTTGTTCTGAAGCGGCGCGCCCGGAAAGTTGGCTGTTTGGGGCATTACAGACGAACCCAGGTGCTGGAGGACCTGTTGATCCAAGACCAGCGGCAGTGAGACCGGGCCTTGGCCTGTTAGGAAGTATGGTGTTGCCCCCATTTGGCCGAGCTGAGCCCCAGCTGCTCCTGCCATCTGGAGGTGAATGGGCACCATCTCCCCAAGGCAGATGGGCTGCAGTACAGTTGTGGCCACTTTGAGAGCCACCCCGCCTTGGGGCTCAGTTGTTTGGTTAACCACTGCGGAAGGAGCTGGAGCCTCAGAGAGGGTGGAGAGGCCACCCTTGGTAAGTCCATTTGAACTAACAGCCCAGGAATCGGGAGAGGTAATTGGATTTGCTTCGTTTTCCATTTTGCCAGTAATTTCCTCTCCTCCCAGTTCAGTGTTGCACAGGTCAGTCTGAGGACTTGCCATAGCTGATGACAAATTGGCTTTGTTCTCCATAATAGACTTTGAAGAGAGACGCAAAGTCTTTATTTATTAATGCTAATGATAGCCTTTATCCACCATTCTTCTACGTTGCTCTGAAACAAACACAACAGAATGTTGAATGTTAGACAATAACGTTTGTTGGCTCTTCAAAGGAGCATTTAATTGAAAAACAAACTTGATTTATTGTGAGGGTAATCTAAACACACACACCCACACACACACACACACACACACACACACACCAAAACTGTAAACAGTTTTGCAGTTAATGAGCAGGGATTTGTGCTTGGAGAGATGTCATCTGGAGGACACTTATAGAGTTACATACATAGCGTTACATCAGAGAAAAGATAAAAAAAAAAAAAGAAAACATGGAAATTCCCAAGGAGGGATTATACTGGGGAAATTACCAAATTGTTTTTTTATACACCTAGTATAGTGAATAGGGGATTTCATGGAATTTCAATCAAAACAAAATACCTAAGTCATTTAACCTGTTCTTCACTGGAAAGGATGGGAAGATGTTTGTCCAACCATGTGAAAGTTATACTCTATTTCTTTTCTGACAGAATAAAACAGGAAACACTAATAACCATTCCATTAAATTAGATATAAATCAAAAGATAAATATATTCATGTCTATTACTGTTATTGTCTATTACACTAACAGTACATAATTCCTTTTATGTTTATACTATTTCCCTTACCAAATAAAAAAATGAGATTTTTCACAGAGTTAAATAAACCTAGATATAGTCAGTGCATTTATAACTAACACATAAGTGTCTTATTTCTTTCTATTAGACTGAAACACTAACTGTACAATATGGCATTTTAAGGTGTCCCCACAACACAACAGAGATAGTCAGATATGTCAGAAGATCTGCTAACACAAGTGAACTTGGCAAAGAGCATACAGTAAATCACTTTGTTGTTTCCTGCCTTCCCGTGATTAAAGACATAATGTAATGTAAATAGAGTTATATTCCTCTTACTCATTGCATTCCACCCTCCCTCTACTCTCCTCTTTCCTCTTCCCTGCGGTTTAAGACAAAGAGGTTTAGCCTGGAGTGATAGGCCATGTGCAGCTAAATGTGCGGAGGCCAACAGCACTTGCTAACAGTTGAAACTGTCAGCAATTAAAGGTTTTCATGTACAGGGTATGTATGTATGTATGTATTATGCTAACCCTATTTATGTATAACTTTGATGTTGCCTTTGACTATCCGAGACACTGCATGGCAACCACAGACAACATATCTAACCCTGCACTAGCTGTCAACCATCATCAATCTGTAGTGATAGAATTGTCCTTGCGGGACTGAGATAGTGTGGCCTTGCACTGTCAGCAAGGTTAAATACAGGCCACAACACCAAGGACATTGTTTAAAATTAAATAGATAATACAATAAAACCATATATCTATATTAAATGTGCATACTGTATACATATTTCTGGCAAAGGCATGGTGCAGATCTTGCTGACTCAGCAGCCTTCATGTGGTTTAGCAGCACTTCATCGCCCAGGATGGCTTTGTATTGGTTTGATGACAAAACTAGACTTAATGTAGTAAGAGGACGCAGATGGCTTCCTTGGAAGACTCCGGGGCCAGACGATTGTTTGCTAATTTCTCTCTCAATTTAACATGTGAGACAGGTTCGATTACTTTTCAAAGAAATATCGGGCTACTTTTTTATAAATTGAGATTTGTGCAACACATTAGAGAGAAACGCACTGGATGCTATCCCTGAGTAGCGCTTACACACAAAATGCATTATAGTGTGTTTTTTTTTCTTCTATTTATTTACATATTTATTTTGCATTGTCTACAGCATCTTATTGCTGCACAATAAGTGCAAAAGACTTTCTTAAAGGATTTGCCTTCATGTTTAGCCTCAAGATCCAAATGCGGGAAAGTTAACAATAGCGACATCTTGAGGCCATTCGGGCTAATGATGGGTGGATGCTCGGACACACCCTGCCTACACTAACTCAATAAAAGCTTGCCTGTACTCATATTCTCAAGGACTCTGTGATGGGACCCAGTTCTTCAAAGGCATGGCTGATCTTTACTGAAACAGTTTCAAAGAGGAAGATGTGAATAATAAATGAAAGGTTTGTGGCTGTCAACCTTCATGCAATCCAGTTCTGTACCTACACTCGCTGCCTTGTCCTCAAGTAGAAGCCTCATCATGTAAGTCATGGGACTGCAGGCCAAGTTATGAATACTAAACCCAATTGTTTCCATAGGAATACACAAATGAACGCACCAAATAACACACACACACACACTTTCTCTCCATCTTAACTCTCTCTCTCTCTCACACACACACACACACACACACACACACACACACACACATATACTCAAACATAAAAAGAGCTTTATTAAATCTATTCTAGAGTATTTTTTAATTCCTTTTTCTCTCTCAGTACTAATGCTGCTGTATAACTTGCCATCTAGGAAGTTGGAGACAAAGTGTTTCCTGTCTGATAACACTGTCACAGTGAAGTTTAGGTTTGACCAAATTTTGACCAAAATAAGAATATCCCCTTTTTTATTTTTCTCACTATCCATTCGTGTACAAAATGTCAATGTTTGACTTTTGTATACTGTAAGTTGTTTATTAGTCATTGTAAATGTAATGTATGCATGTACTGTAAGTATGTTTTGTATGGTTCCCTTATGTAATTATGTGGTAGTCAGTATGTATTTATGTTTGTGTTTGTGTCTACCCCTCTTGTAATATGTTATGTGTATTTTTTTATCTGGACCTTGAGTCTGTAAATAAAGTTATTATATATATATATATTAACTTTATCTTTATTTACAGTCTTTACAGATAACTTTATTTACAGACTCAAATATATATATATACACACACACAAATGGTTCAAGGCCAGGAAAGTGTTCCAAGATAACAATCACTGAGAGGGTCAAATGTTGTTGGTCTCCCACCATGACAGAGGATCGTAGCACACTGCTCAGCCCTTGAGTCATGTGAGTTTATCTAACTCTGTAAACACTGAAGAGAGAATGGATCCAGCCCAGCCAAGCTAGGGCTCTCTGTGACACAAAGGGAGCAGACTTAACATTAATACTACTATATCTACTATTTCTGTGGTCGAATTGAATAGATTACGCTACGACCGGCTCCTTTGGCCAAAGCTAACACCTCACGGCCTGGCTAAAAGAGCATGCATGCGTTTAGATGCCGGCGTACACTAAGACTTCGTCTTAACATTTTTTTCAGCTACAGCAGTACAGGACTAGCTTTGAACATTGCCACATGCCCAGTGAGGTCCTATTGCATGTTTAGCACTTGCATTCAAATAATAGCCTTTTCTGAGATATGGTGGTGGAGATCGGGATTAGGTTAAAGCCTAAGAAGAACCCAGACTGAAATCCCTCCCCTGTCCCCTCCGCTATAATGATTTCCACATTTCCTCATTTGTCTGTCCTCATCAATGGAATGTGCGCCATGCTAAGTCAATAGTATGGAATAAACAACAACAACAACCATGACGAGAACAGTGGTAATAATGAAGCTCTAAATCCCACCTAACTGAATTTTCTTCTTCTGTGGTTCTATTATGAGTACCACAGAAAGTGCTGTTGTTCTTTGTTGACATTAGACATAAGAACAAATTCATCAGCAGGACATAAACACATTGTTGCAGTTCAAGTGAGAAGATAAAACTAGAAATAACTAGAAGGAACAAAGAGGCATGATTGGGAACTAAAGGTCACCCTTTTCCACCCCAGCAATCAATCACTTCTCATTAAGAGAGATATAGCACCTGGTTTCATATCATTAAAAACAACCATGACACAGTTTTTACTTCTACAGGAGTTTCTTCTGCTTGGCCGTACTATTGCTCAAGCCAGTCCTTCTGGTTGAATATTATTGAGTCTAGTGTAGCCACGAAGCACTTCACGGGCACTTCACGGACCCTAGAGCTCCATTTGTTTGACTGCAGCAAAAAAACAAGCAAAACCGGGGTCAGAAGAATCAGTTCTGCTTCTTGAGTCACAACCACTCTTCTACAGCACCTCATCCGCAGTGGTGAAATAGGAAAAATGAATCCAAATACAAATGATGTAATAATGACTAATACTGTATGTCATCATTCTATAACTACACATAAAAACCCTACAGTATAGTAGCTAACAACAAAAGGTTAGGCAGTAATTGGCTGCATATGACATTGCAATGTAAGAATGTTAAATAATATCAACACAATCACATACGTGATTGTAATCATACTATTATGATTTGAATAGTGGAGCATAGCAAGTTGAAAACAGAACATTTTACATCTTACATTGGTCCGGTTAAGGCTGTGTGATATGACGCGACCGTGTACAATCAATAGCTTATCTGCCATGACTAGTATCTGATCTGTTGTCTTTTAGATATATGGGCTACTACAGCTAAAAGAAAGCCGGTCATTACAAGTGTTTCTGTCTCTCAATAGATAACGTCGTTAGTCGTGTCTTTGATGATGTCTTTGCTTCATTTGTCTCCATTCGCGGTGAAACGAAAGACGTTCGCATTACGGTTCGGCGTGTGTGTGCGCATGTCACCACACACACCGAGCACACAGAATAACCCCAATTAGGTGCATGTGAGACTATGGCCATAGAAAGAAATACTGTACCATTATACACTTTAAAAGGCTATATCATGTTTTAATATTATTTTAAATATACTATGAACTACTCATATGTAAAACGTGTTTGTTGACACACAATTCACAAATAAAATGACTAAACTGTAAAGCACCTCATTCTCAAAAACATGAAATTGTTGGAAAAGGCTACTACATAGGCTACTCTAAATGTATACGTATTAGCATTCAAATCTATAAACAACGTAGAACTGAGTATGCTACATTGGGTCATCTTTTCCTTCTGAGAATCCTTTCCATCAAATTTTTTAATAAACAGCACTATTTACCCACCTCTCAACCAGCCATAGTAAATCCAATCACCAGAACACTGTCTTTAACGTAGAGGTAAACACCATCCGACTGTAGCCTTATATTAAACCAAGAATATCTAGATAATAACGCTTTATATCTTTCTCGCAGCCCCGACGTTACTGTCACCCAGAGGTAAAGCTGCGTGCGCAGCAACGATAGCGGCTTGTCCCTCCTCCCGGTTCCATCCATTAGTTCATCCACGGCGTTTTCCAGGGCTTGCGCCGAGGCGTGCGCCGATGATTGGATATTTTTTAATGATGCGAAATGATAACTTTAAAGGTCCACCTCCAAAAGGAGATTTGGACATTGAGAACACTGGCAAAATAAATAAATAGGCTAAATACTTTTAGGTTAAATAATTTTCCTAAATCCAAACTTCAGACTGAAGGTCCACCTCCAAAAGGATTTTAGGATATTGACAAAACACTGGCAAAATAAATAAATAGGCTTTTCTAAATCCAAACTTTAGGCTAAACGTCAAATAAATAAATAAATAAATGAGCGTAATTATTCTTGCTATTTGATTCGCGAGAGGGACGTATAATTTGTATTGTAGCCTACAGCTCTGTGTTGCCAGTTCAAGGGTGGATAGCTGATGACGAAAGCAGCAGAATAGATTTGACGGCGGAGCAGCTGTATGAGAGACGGATGGTGACAAGCCTGGGTGCGCAGGATCCCCAGGGTTTTCGTATCACTTCCAGCCAGCCTAGGGCCTTGCCTCAGGGCCCAGGCCTCTCATTGTTCCACGGGGAGGCTGTTTAATGCACTATAATGAGCCCCACATTATACCCTAGTGGCACAAGGACTTTGGTGTGGGTTCCCCTCCGTGTCTTTCCCTCAACACTGCCCTCTTACAAAATCATTTTATTCACATGAGGAAATAATGTTACCATGAGGTTCTTATTATTGGTGCACTTCAGTCCCTATTTGGAAGAAAATGACTCCTAAAAAAAGTGATAAAATGACTGCTTACTTTAACACTTTGATGACATTTTCGACTTTAGTAGCTTCAGCTGAGTTGTTCATGTTCTACACAATACATCATTGAAGTAATACACATTAAATGACAAAATAAGGGTTTTGTAAATTGTACAAAGGCTAAAGGTCAAATGACTGTAGGCCTGTTTAAATGTGATTACAAATCATACTGTTATTTACCATGTGTAAGCAAGAAAACAAGCAAGTAATGATATACATACCGAATGATTTAAATTTTAGCTCACTATATAACATCCATATTTTACCCCCTAATCTCCTCCTGAAATAAATATCAGACTAAAGCTCAGGTTTTGGCCACTGACAAAGCCAACCTTTGGACATATATTAGTAAGATCTCTACTTGCAACATCTGTAGTGAATGAGCTTTGAGAAGCTGTATTTTCTGCCCCACGGCAGGCTCTTAATTTCATTTCCCACACATATTTCCTCTGTCACTAAATAAATAAAATAAAAAGACAATGATAAAAGTCTTGTTAGACTGACATTTGCTTTGAAGGCCTTAATAGCAGTTAATATTAAGTGTATTGTTTTCTGTCCCCAAGGGGCACATGATGCTGTTTATAAATGTGCATGACACAGTATAGCTCATGCCATGCCGCAAAGGCAGCAACTGCTTTATATTACAAAGCAGTTGCTGACTGTATTACAATCAAATCAGAAAACAAATGATATCTCTATAGCAAAGTAGGCAGAATGGCAAGCTCACAGCCTGGCTTTGATGTTTTTAAATGCCTCTGTTTTACAGAAAATGTAGTTGACCCTTAACCTGTTGCAAACAAACATCATAAACCAATGTTCCTATTTCAGTGCTAACTGCTTTGTCTGATTTTTTGTCTTCTTTGTTGCAAAGCACTCCCTCTAGTGTTCATTTTAAATCAGTAAGAACATAGAGTGCCAGGGACACTAAATCTGCAGGAATGGGAATTTATCTGCAGGAAAAATTGGAAACTTTTTTGTAGTTTTTGTAGGTCACATGGTGCTCATATGTCCATTCAGTATTTTTCTTATTCTTAGTTGCTGCTATATTCAAGGTTCTTTATTCCATTGAAATGCATTCTGTTCACAGCAAAGACAAAATGACATAAGTCAACATGACAAAATAACAACAGGCTAACAATAACCTACATTTAAAATTCTCAAATTGTTTCATAAACATCTAAATATATGGATGTGGTGTGGACTAAAATGGATCAACAGTACAAAACCACAATGTGAGTGTGTTCTTGCTGCGTAGCTCCACCTCAGAGAAAGGTGGAGCTACGCAGAACTAAAGACAGAAGATGAAGACAGAACTAAACTTAGGCAAGCTCTGTTTGGTGTTATTTGGAACAGATTATTTACCTTTTTGACTCAATTTCTGGTAGTTATTCTCCAAATTAACAAATGTACACTGAACAGTTAGGGATTTAATGGTACACTCTTCAATATGTGTTTGGAATTGCCCTCATTGTTGAAACTAGCATTCCAAAACCTTTCATTACAGAGCTCCTAGACCTGCACCCTTCTCTACCCTTCCCCTGTCTCCCTTTTGTTGAGAGCTGTGTTTAAAAACAAAAACAGTGAGCCAGGGCAGGAATTAGTTATAGCTCCATCATTATAAGAACCACTATCCAATTACATAATTCATATCAGATGTTTTGGATGGCCTTTCCAATTAACCTGGTTCTCCAAGATTTCTCCCAATATCACGACATATCATGGATTTAAATGCTTTCTAAAAATGTAAAATACCCTGCTTATTAGACATGGTGCTCACTGTATATACTGTAAGTCTAAGAACAATCAACATCGGCACAGTTGACAAAGACAGAGAGCAATTTTCAAAGCAGTCACATTTATTTGCCTTTTTTTATACACATTTGCTAAGCAACCAGTTGCGCTGGTAGTTGGCTTTGATAGGATTTAATATATGAGATTTCCACAATGTTTACTAAAAAATAAATACAAGACAAATTGTTCAAACTGCTCAAAAATATACAGAGGTTGGAATTTTATGTAAACTTTGATAACATTTTTTTTACAAAACAATGTCAGCAACCTTTGCAAAATTTTTAAAAGTTGTTGTATTTACACATTTGTACAAAAAATACCAAATGGTTGCCAAAGACTTGATTTGAATAATTTTGATAAAATGAAATGCATATAGTACCATCATCAATTACAATGGCTATTCATGTTTGTATTGGCCTGTGTTAAAAAAAAAAATCAAAACTTTAACACATGCACGCTTATAGCCTTTGGGAAAAGCATCTGATCCACTCAGATTATGAGCCTTGAAGAAAATTGTTCAGGGAAGGGTGAAGCAGTTCCAGGGGACATTCTATAAATAGTCCCAGGTACAGCAATAGACTAAAAGAAAACTTCACAAACCTACTTAATCAGTGCAAAAGTCCCTATGTTGTATTAATATTGTTGGAATGGTGGTTCACAAACATGACCCATTTTATACCCTGTGAAAGTAGAATGCTAAACAGTCTTTGTGTGGTAGAGTTTATATTAAAAAAAAACACTTTTAAAGAGTGGTCTCAAGTTGCAAGGATAGTAATGGGAATCACCCATCTGTGGTAATTATCAAGGCCAAAAAGCAACATTTACAGTGTACCTAGGACATAGAGCTGCACCTGTAGTGTCATTAGAAGATACCCATATGGATATATAGCTACACAGACACAACAATATCAAGTTTACACATTGGCTGAGTACCATTATGTTGTCAATAGAGTGTTATTTAGTAATGAAAATAGTAGCCGGTCTCTCCCGGGCTCCGGATTTAAGCTAAGACTCTCTTATGCATCTTATTGATTATTTATAACATATTTTAATGACAATAATGGGTTTAATGAGCTTTTTTCCTCTCGCCTCTCAAACCAGTGTTTTAAATAAAAGTTTTACACATCTTTTTAAACAATATATGTCTCTTAATATAATATGTTATTAAAATAATTTACAGCCTACTTTCACCAAGTGGATTCATATTCAGGTGTAAACCAAATTATAGAGGATAATCTCTTTCTCTCTTGCTTTACATATTCTGAATTTAGTAACAAATATATGTCTAAGATAATGGTGCATAGAGAAAATTAAATCATGACAAGTTACATTTTTGAAAAATAGGCTACATTGGGATTTGATACAAATAGAAAATGCCAGGCCTGCTATTCCCAGAATACAACATACTGTACCTCAGCCCGAATTCTATAGCCGTCCTTATGCAAACATTTCGAAAAAAACAATTGCATGCTCCCCTATCACACTTTGTAACTTACTGTAAGACCATAGATGGGACATACTTTTCAAACTTGATGAACATGCTATCATTCATTTGACAAAATGAAAGAACATGTATCTTATCCTCTCATCTACTTTACACTTGCCCCTTTCAATAGTTCAAACACATCACAGTCAACAAACCAGAAATTACCTTATTTCTACATCAACAGCCCCAGTACTCTGTCCCTCATTTATTTGTTATACTTCCTGCCTTTCCATTTTAATACAATCTCCCATTTTCATGTTAGTTCTTTGTTTTAACATATCTGACAGGATCTCTTACATTCAAATCAACGTTCAAGTGATTTAAAAAAACATCACATCGCACTGACCTTTTTAAATGTTATAATTTCTTGTGGATAATTATTGTATACTTGAAATGGAGCAAATAAGAAAAGTAAGCCTATTACACTCAGAAAATGACAGTAGGAATGGACATATTAAGACCGCTACAGCTTCTCTTATGCTCTTCTGACACAGTGTTAGTTCAGAAATCAATTTAGTAGAATAAAAAATATACAAAATTATCAAATAGTTTCTGTATATTCCACACAAAAAATACAAATTGTGTACCTAATTATAGAGGTATTCACAGAATACATGCAGCAAATATACTGCTCTATTCTTTCCAAGTTATCAATGAAAATATAAAAAATGTTGTGACACTAGAAACTATAGCAACAGCTGAGAAGAGATTTGTCTTTACAGGCTAGCAGTACAGTTGTGAATCATGAGTCATACAGGGTGTCTAGGGGCAGGAGAATAAAGGTCCAATAGGACTCTGAGCAATACTTGAGCTAATGTGCCTTTGACTAGAAAAAAATACATATTTTCCCCCCTAAACCTGCCATGCCATTCTTCATAGACATATCAGCTTTTCAACAGGATTTCATTGATTATCATATGAGAGATATTAGCATTTAAATCAAGTGCAAAAGATTTGATCATATAGTAATAGGTATACAGTATGTCTTTCTTAAGGGAAACAAATCATTGAGGAGGCCATCGTTTAAACCACTTGCTTACTAAGACAGAGTAGGCAACTGTTCCAAATGTATAGATATATAGACTTCTTTTTACCATCACTAAACTCAAACATCTAACAAGTGTTCAAAACAGTATAGTTTTGAGGCAAATGAGAGAATGTTAAAATAGACTGACCGGTGACAAAGAAGAAGATATAAGTTAATTGTATAATTTCTTTGGAACTGCATTTCTGTTTGTGGCTTGCACCGGAAAGCTGTAATTGTAAATTGTATTGTAATGAAGAGTCTCCTGTTCCTGTTACAGTAAGTGTTAATTTCATGAGAAAGTCATATTAATATTAATTTTAAAAGTTTTCAACCCTAGAGAAGTTGTTATAAATCTCACAATATCGCAACATAAAACATGTGTTACTACCATTTTTGTCCCGAATCATTCAGATTGTAAACGCAAACTTGGGGTTGGGGCAGCATTCCATGAAGCACCAAAGCCCTACGATGAACGGTCATCATGCGGACTTCCATCCGAGTTCTCCGTCTCTCCTTCGGAGATAGCCTGCATAGGTGCTGTGTAAAGTCTGCTCCGGATGCCATAGCGGCTGCTGTTGGCCGGTGGAGGGATCCGGGAGCGCCCCTGTCTGGACGCAGCGGGTAAAGGATACGCCTTTGGGGAGAAGCCTTCAGCGTTGGCTTTGGGGAAGCCACTGGTGAGCTGGTCAGAAGCTGACACAGACTGCTGCTGCAATGGAGAGAGGGGTTCCTCAGCTTGCCTGGGTCCCTCCGTCAGTGGGTCTCCTGGAGATTTCGGAGTGACGGGGCTTTTGAGGATTTCCGTAGCGGACATGCGATAGCTACTGTCAGAGCGGCTGCCCTTTTTAAGCAGCAGCAGTTTGAACTCCTCGTTGGAGGTGCTAGACTTCTTGGCGTTCCTGTAGATTGGCCCCGGGACTTTGTGCAAGCATGGGGTTGTTGCAGGGGAGGCTGGACTCCCGGCTGGGCTCACGACTGGGCTTGGGGGGGTAACGGGGCTGCCAGACGAAGCATTCCCTGATGCAGCACCGAGGCGGTTCCTCATATTTAACTCAGTGGAATCCTTTCTTCCCAAAACTTTCCTCTTAGACCTGAAAACAGGAAAGAAAATTGCTCTGTTAAATTACTAACCTCTATTTTAAAAGGGTCAAAAGCTATGCGTGTAAATGTAAAAACATGTAACAAAGCACACCCTGCAGCATCTATGATAGATTGCTAGATTATTTACTCACTGTACATTATGCTGGACATGTATTTAGCTAATCACTGCTGTTATCTGTAAACAAACAGAACTAGCGAGCAACTGGACATCAGTTCTCCCTTTAGCTCAGGCATATTAAAAATGTATAAAGGTCATAGCGAAACAATAAATATTTTAACAAATTCTACAGATACATTCTGTTCATTTCATGTTAGTAATAGAACAGTCAAACATTTGACACAGTAACCTTTAAACCCTTTTGTAACTTTTATTGGGGGAAACCAAAATGTCTACCTGTGTATCATAGCAAACAAATCCTCAGTCGTGCGTGTTTTGGAGGGTGACAGAAAGACATTGTCATCCTCTGGTCGTGTCTCCTCATTCATCATACTGTCACTTGGCGTAGACTCTGTCAAGGTCACATTGTACATAATCGCCTTTACACACTGGTGTGTTTAACAATATTTTTTACTGCATTGATGACCATATACACAACGAGAACTGATTAATCATTACTGAATATAATGATTTCTCAGTATTTACATCAGTGATGAATTACCTTTGCTGAGGTAATCTTCTGTGTTGGCTGTGGAGTCCCCTGTACTGTCGCACGAGGCACTTCTAGGTGGAACGCACAATGACTCAAATTCCACTTCTTTGCTGCCATCCTCTGTGATTGTGCAAGCTTGTGATGTCTCAGACTGATAGCTGCTAAGCGGCAGTTTATCGAGCATTTCAGAGTTCTGGGCTGAACTGTGCTGATTGAAGGAAGAACTGCGATTTATCAGACTCGACGATTCCTCGCGCGGCGCAGTTAGTTGTAATGGCTCTGGTGCAACGCTTCCTCCGCCAGGACATGGCGGAGCTGGGTCTGTGGACAATTCTACATCCTGACACATGGGCAACTTAATAGCATCAGTGCCCCTATGCGCGGACTGCTCTGACTGAAGTCGGAATGCTGTTGTACTCCCTAAAGGAGCAGGAACCTGTTTCTCCTGTTTGTTCTTCACATCGCTATGAGACGGTATCTCCCTGGAAACATCTGGAGGTCCGTCATTTGGAGTTAACAGTGATTCAAAAGACCACTGAACAGAGGTGTGATGGTGCGAATTGTACACCGGCGGTACACTCGTGAAATCTAAGGACCTACTGCTGGAATGTGTGCTTCCAACGTTCACAGTGGGACATTTGGGTCTTGTAGCAGCATCTGCAATGGTTTTCTTGTGAGTTCCTTCATTATCCTTACAGATGGATCTCAATTGTACTGAGTGCAACACCTTAGGGGTGATGGTCATAGGATGAGCGCAGGCAGCTTCTGGGGTACTTAGGGCTACAGGTTTACCAGCAATTGGCACCACAGTTCTCTGCTTGTTTTGTATCTGGTTCTTGTAGGCTGAAGGCTTGCTGCCAACATTAAGAAGGGCACTTAGATCGAGGTGGGAGGGAGGTATTATTGGCAACTCCAGGTCTCTCCTTGAGGAGGAACCTCCATCCCTGGAGGGCAGGGATTGCAGCGAGGAGAGGGAGGACTTCCTCTCTGGTACTTTAGGCTTTCTTTTACCGCTTGAGGGAGACAGCGGGTTGGGAAAGAAAGCCAAGGGTAAGGAGGAAGTTGGTGTTTCTGACTGACTTGAATAGCCGCTGGAAGGAGATGCCAAGCTTGCCAGCTTTTCGGGGGATGAAAGCTTGAACTCTCCCTCCACAGATGGAAGAGAGGGGGTTGTGGCCCGGGAGTCTGGAGACTGTGACTCTGAGCTCTCCTGTGTCTTGATGCATTCAATAACAGTTGTGCCTGTAGCCGTGCTGGAGTTGGACAATGACCTGTAGGTGTCATTAGACTTTAAGTCATTTAGAAGCCATAGATCTGCATAATCGGACTGCACTGCTCCCTCATCCTTAAAGGAATGTGTATCCGTGGGACTAAACGCACCTAAGTCAGACAGCTCTACTGAGCCCTGAACGCCCCAGGCCTCCAACGGACCCCCGACAAGCAAAGGGTTCTCCACACAATCTAGAGAGCCCACCCAATCTAGCTGCAATTTCCCGTCCTTGGAAGACGAAGGCAGTTTCTGCCCACATGTTATCTTTGGTTCCTTCTTGTCAGCGATGTTTCCCTCGCTGTATATTTTCCTCAAGGATGAACTCCTCTTAGGCGGACAGGGCTTCACCTTTGGTTTTCTCAAGGAGAGGCAACGTCTCCCGAGGGTCATGTGACCACTGAAGTCCAATTGGCTGGAATCAGAGACAGTGGATGCATAGTTGTAAGTGAAGCTTTTGCTACCTTTAAGACCACAGTCAAAGTGCATGGAGGTATAGTAGCCTTCAGTGTCTACAGAATAATGGGAGACGGTGTCTGCCTTTTCGGAAGGAGGCTTGTCAGAGTAGCTGCTCTCATAGGTGGCCATGCTGGTGAAGCTGGGACACCCCAGGCTGCCTTCAGCCTCCCGACCCTGCTCAGGGTTGAAGTCCTGGGCGCATGGAGGCTCAGGGATGGGGTAGCTCCACTCCCCGTCGCTGGCAGTGCCGACCCCTGCGTCCTCCAGGATGTCCATAGCTGTGGAGGAGAAGGAGCCGGCCCGCTGTGTCCTGAGGCCCTGCAGCCTCTCCATGTGGTAGCAGTCCAGCAGGAAGCTGGTGGAGTCCTCGGCGATGTGAGCGGCAGCGTTGAGCGACAGCTCGGAGTCACAGTGTGAAGAGCCCGTCAGCGGGGGCGAGGCGGCAAGCGGGATGGTCTCTGAGGTTTGGGAGGGGCACGTGGAGCTGCTGCCGCTCCAGTTCCCGCTGGAGGACTGGTGGTCGTCTTTGTGGTCCATCTGGCTGCCCAAGACGCCGGCGGCCGACACGGAGTGGACGGGGCTGCTGAAGGTGTCGGAGCTGGAGGAGATCTCACAGCTCCCTAGATCCGTCTTCCTGGGCAGGCGGGACTGGCCCCTCTCCATCCAGTCCCTGCCGGGACTCCCGGCACGCTCCTCGTAAGCCAGGATGCCCAGCTGGTGGTCCGCCGCCGTCTGCTTGTCCGTGCTCTCTCCTCCGCCTTTCAGGCTCAGCTCCTGAGGTCCAGACAAGAAGTCCTCCGTCTCAAATGGGGACAGTTCCTCTTCCTCCTCGTCCTCCTCGCCATCGCTGTGGTTGCGGATCTCGCTCACCAGGTGGCGCCCGTCTCTTGGCAGGCTCCGGGAGCGCAGGCGGGCGCCCGCGGAGGCAGCGGACATGTTGTCGCCGCTGTCCGGCAGGGAGGCGATGTTTCCCGCAGAGTAGGAGAGGGCGAGGGAGACACCCTGTCCTCTCTGCGCTCGGACCCTTCTGCGAGACGGTGCGCCCGAGGTCAGGAAGTCTTCCGTCTGGCAGCCCGAGTCCCTCGTGCTCAGGTGGCTGCTGAGGTCTTCGCTGTCGGGGCGAGCATGGACAATCACTGTCCGCTCTCTGGAACTAGGGGATTCATCTGAGTCTGGGGAGGAGAGTAGCACTGACAATTAGGCTATGCGTAAACACAGCGTTACTCCTTAGACTATGTTGACTGAACCAGCATTTGAACATTCTATTGCTAACAGATAGTTAAGTAGGAACCTAAGGTACTTGCAACATATCTAGGTCTAGTAACTGCTGAGACAGAATGTTCTAAGAGAATGCTTATACTTGTGATAAGTGGCATATGGCCAGAGGTGGAAAAGTCCAACTTCAGAGAGTAAAAGTCCTACCAGGTTTTCCTTCTGCTTGTTCGCCTAACCAGGTGATTCAATTACAGGGACTAATAATTGAAAGCACCTGGTTAGGCGAACAAGC
>JAOEHI010019385.1:0-28254 GCA_025447815.1 Percopsis transmontana | reverse complement strand
AGAGAGAGAGAGAGAGAGAGAGAGAGAGAGAGAGAGAGAGAGAGAGAGAGAGAGAGAGAGAGAGAGAGAGAACAGCTCTACCAGGCTAGAGGCTTAACATAGTCTAACTGGACATTTTAGCTTTAGAAAGTTTTTAACCATGTTTGGTGACGTGCAAGTTTTCAATACACAGTATAAAACCACTCATTTTTATTTTATTTATAAAGACAATTTTTTGAGGCTTGGCAAAGAAATTTGTGTAATGAGTTGTCAGTATATTTATGTTTTGTTTATTATTGTTTATTAATATTTGCCGGCAAAAATTTACATTATTATTATCTTTGCACTACATTTTAGTTTAACAGATCTTTTTACCTTTGTCCAACTGAAACTTTTAGAGAGAATCCATTCCACATTCATTCCATTTATTAGTATATGTATAAATATAAGTATACGTGTTTTATCTTGCCAGTAGAAATAAAAAGGTTAACAATGCAATGGATGAACTTAAAACAGTTCTTTGTATTATATGGCATAATTTCTTTCAGCAGCTCAGTTGGCCTAGACATTAAACTGGATATATTTAATGACAATGGGCATGTTCTGTAATGTGTTTATGGAAATTGACAGTCCATTCATTACGTTCACAACTGCAATGTGGCCTTTGCGTAATTGCACATGAAATATCGGACTGGCCAGTTTCAACAGCACTTACCAGTTTCTCAAGTAAGCCAATACAGGAAAAGCCAAGAGGTCTTTCTGCATTGACATCAGACTCAAGGGGTTCCGCATACCCATACAGTGGCATTTTCCTCAACCCTACTCTCCCTGCATTGCATGCTGATAAACATACATCTACTAGTAAACTACTAAAAAAATCATTCCACTAATTTCCCAGGCAATGGTGCAATAAGAATGTGCTAATCTTTATGTTACCTCTCTTTGTTGTGGCCATGGATTGCATACGGTAAAATCTTCCCTAGGGCCAGCACATCTGCATCACTTGGAAAAGCCTTCAAAGCATTCAAACTATCCATAAGACGTGATATTAACATCTACATCATTCTGGGAGGTGGCCATCTTTACAATAAAAGCATGCCTTTCCCTAATCTGCATATGGTCAACATGGTCAGGAAACGCGCACAAATTCTGGCCAAATATGCAAATTTGTAAGCATTATAATAGGTAGGGATGCCAGACTTTGTTGGCAGGCATTGAGACCAAGGGAGAGCGAACGCATGCTAACAAGGCTGTTACTCTTACCTTCTCCTCTTTTCGTGCTTTTCTGTTGACTGCCGGCCACCACAGACTATGCTGGCAGAACGAATGAAGCTGTAACCTGGTCGCTCCCCCAGGGTTGAAGGGAGTCCGAGAGGAAAGACACCGGGGGCTAAAGCCAGGGCACTGAGAACAGCGCCAGGCAGGCCTCAGGGTCTCAAGGTGGTGCCGATCCAAGTCTCGACCGTAATGAAGCTGTTGACCAGCGGAACATTCCGCTGCAAGCCATTTTCAATATCAGGCACAGGACCTTAGCAGCTATGTTTATATAGAACCAAGCACCTTGTGAAAAGATGAAATCTACAGTCTCTTTCTTTCTCCCACTTTCTCCTCCCTCTTATTTATTTCTATTTATTCTACAACACATTTTTATCGGCTCAGGAAACATGCTTGTGATTTACCTTTGAAACCAAACAGCGTGTGGACAGCAAATGGGCCACTAGGGGTACTTTTTCTGCCTATTCTCTGTATATGTCGCAGATTGGAACTGACAAAGCTCTCATGAATAGGCAGTAGGCTGAATCATTACTGTACTAACTTAAACATTATTTACATTATTTATTATTGAGTGCCTTGCACTACAAATTGAGCTGCACAGGAAATTGTAAACCTTTAAGAACAAAAACCCACAAAATAGAGACCACATTTCCTAAACGCCATAATATTCTGTTATTACCACACACATACATATTGGAGAAAATAGCAGCGTACCTTCCACTCAATGGTATGGGGCAAACCTACAAACCAGTGTTGTGTGTGTGTGTGTGTAGGGTAGCTGTGTTATCAGGGGCCGCCAGCTCTCTAATCCCCAGTAGTACATTGAGCCTTTTCTGACAGGAACACATGCAGGGAATACTAATCCAATGGACTCCCAACGACACACACTCACACACCCATTAGGACTCATACATAGGGTTCTGTTTAGAGAGTAATGACACTATACAATCACATAAGAGACAATCTATTGTCAGTATAAGTCATATGGTACAGTATGAAGAGTTTTTATTGGTTCACTGGGTTTGCTAAAGCCTGTCTTCATATAGGTGTTTATATGGGCATAAACTCAAGTGACTATCAACACCTGGAGCTTAGGTTATGGGAGAGGTTAAGGCCTTCTAGTGGTACACGACTAAGCCATGCCTTAGTGACACCTTTAAAGCAACACTAAAGCCTCGACTTTAAAGCTGCCTACCTCAGTACAAGGGCACATGCTTATCGTTTGACATGAAATAGTCCCACGTTCATGTAAATGACTTCCACTGTTTCTCACAAATACACTTTGTAATACACAACGTATTTGAAAAGCTTATCGTTGACTCTAATGGTAGTAGATTCTCAAGGTAATTTCGTACACAAATCAAATTGTTGTAGGGTTTCATTTAATGCATATTTTAAATATTTATTTAAATATATATTATATATTTTAAACTTGAAGTGTGAATGATAACTTTGTTTATTGTAATTTGTAAACTGTTTTAAGGATTAAATGATAAACCTTCGAGTAATGTTGTGCAAATGCATAGGTAAAGTAACCTTGTTACATGATGCTGTCCCTATTTTAGAGAATGCTATCTACTTGTAAAACTGGTGGTTAACCGGTTCAACTGTTGACAAATGTAAATATTCAAATTTTGTATCCAGAATATATCTTAAATTAAACTTTAACTGTGTGGTTCAGTACTGCTAATGTGGATTTAGTTTGCTTGTTACATTTTTCCTGTTAAAAATTGTGAGTGAGAAGGTTTTCACTAGCCCGTATTGACTCTGGTGGCTGTTTGCGCTAACTTTGTCTTGTTTTGAGACTGTACGGAGCATCATGAAATTGCTATTGCTGCACCCATGATCCGAATATCTGAATATCCTCACATAGTGTATTATGTGTAGTTCAAGTTTTTATCCAGATGTAAACATATCTTAAAACTAAATTCTGCACAAGTAAAAACATACTACCAGTAGCGACGTTGATAGGCCTACACTTTGTGGACAAAAATAAGTATGCTTTTGAGAAAAAATGATGGAAGATTTTTTCCAGAACGCCTCGGTGAGTACTTGCATTGAGGTCAGTGCAAGACAAGGGTTTAACAGGGTTCAATATCGCTTATCACAGTAAAATATAGCTTTGAGATGTATATTTTACCGTCTAACAAAAAACACTTATTTTTTATGAGCAAAACTCCTTTGTTTCTCATCTCCCTACTTTAGGAGAAACCCATTTTCTACCCTACTGATCTAGTTCTGATCTAGTTTACTTTCAATAGCATCTGTTTCACCTCCTCCCTCCCCTGACTTGCCAAAGTCTCTCTCTCGCTGTCTCTTACTGATCACGGGAGGTCAAGAGCGTTACATAGAAGCAAAGAGGAGATAATCCCACATATTAAAGCAGGCTGAAGCCGCTAATGCCAGATCAAATAGTGAGCTATTCACGTGCCAGACTACCGCTGATCACTATCGGCGGCTGCCTGAAAGGATGGCGAGCCGCACGCAGAGCCATTGTCAGTCAGAATGGAGGACGCCACAATACTCGGCCCGTGCATATTGGAGCCGAATTGAAACGTATCTGATGCCACGTTTTGAATGCTGATGTGGCTGATATGTCTTCCTCGCCTCTTTACAAATATTACATCTAACTCTGTAGTATGAAGTACCCAGAAACACTTCATTATAGTACTAAAAGGTACTTCCAATCATGCCATGTTTTTAAGATGCATTAGAAAATGAGACCATTTGAGATAAAGTTGACTATTTCATTATAATGATGCCAAATTCTTAAGCCAACAGAGACTGAATATTTGTTATATATTATGCTTCCAAAACAGCTGATGTTGCGAAGTACCCCTACATCTCAACTATTATCTTCAATACAAAGACTTATTCACCGGACATTCGAGGAAGCTCTTTGTGACGAGACAATGGGGCTCATGGGAAATGCAGTCTTTACTGGATCCGCAGTACTCTTCATTGTCTTCTCTATCAGACTGATAAGTCTGTGACAAGTTAAGTCGAATCTGTCACATCCACAATCTCAACACATTTGTGCTGTTAAATTAAATTACTTTGAATTCAGTCTGTATGTAATAGCTAGCAATTTTTTGTTTTTTCCTTTTCCTTATGATTCCAGATGCCGTTCCATGAATGATTACCGATTATATCTCTACGTCCCTCCTATAAATACCCTTTTCTTCACAGTCCGTGTGAGGTGATTTTGAAAACACATTCTTTCTGAGACACTTAAACGTATGCCTCTTTCACTAAATTTGTATGTGCATGTATTTCTGTGCACGTGGTTGTACACAATCGGTGTAGTAGCGAGAAGCTTGGGGGGTCACATAATCAGACCGAGTGGCCCCCAAGTCTGAACATTAATCATTATAAGCAGCAATGACAGGGAAATCAAAGGCATGGTCCCTATGGCGCAGCTCTTCGCCTTACCGGCCCCTGGGGGACCCCAGATGGACTTACCTGCTCAACCCGGACCTCCGGGAGATGAAGGAAGAATTAGAGGAATAAAGAAAGGGGGAAAAAAAGAGAAAGAAATGGATAGGATTTTGAAAGCTACAGCGAGGCGGCGGGAGAGAGAGGTGAAGGCATCTGGCAGCACTTTCTAAGGAGCGTCATTCATCTATGTCTGCCGCAGAGTGGAGCGCTCGTGTGCTATCATTACAGCAGGACGTGCGTTCCCGCGCCTGAACACACACGCGCACACATGCACAAAAAAACATGTTCTCTATCATATATCACACACACACACACACACAGTGGGTTCTTACTATACAATGCATCCCACAAAAATAGAACTTCACACATAAACGTGCAAAAAATTTAATTAATTAAATTTTCTCACACAAACAGAAATGTTAGCTGTGCTATGCATGGCGGACTATTATAGTCAAACAAAACACCACAACTCAGAGTTGTCATTTTTTAACAACGTTATAAAAAGGAATATAGTCATAGGTTGTGAACACTTGTTTGTCTGTAATAAAGCTACACTATTGAACATTCCAGTTTATTGTATCGTAGCGACTCTTGCGGCAAGTGGTAAGGGATCTCCCACCAGCACATTGAAAGCATGCAGACCAATGGGGTGTTTATTCTCTGCCTATTCTCTCTGGTTGACCAACCACTGCTGTCTGAAGTAAAACGCATCCTGTGAATGTTGCACCTGTCAAACTGCAAAGGGTTTCATTCATGGGCAGGCTGAATAATTATCGTATTATCTCCATCAGTAACATATATTTATATTGAGGAATTTGAGATTGTTGCTTTAAATTGCTGAGAAAGGGAAACCCATGTCCACACAGTCCCCCAAAGAGGTCTAACCAGCAAAATGAGCTGTTTTCTAATAAGAATACTCTTTTATTCTCAAATTTTGGTTGATGTGTGTCAGTATACTCAAGTTTGATATCATACATGCAGATGACTATTTCAATGAAACATTTTAGTCCCTTTTAATTTTCAAATTGATTCTGTTGGCACGCATAGGTATGCCTGTCTTTCTCTGTAAGTACTTGAGTGTGAGATTATGCTACAGTGCTTGGTGTTCTGATACAGGGTTGTCTGTCAGGCTGATCGTATAGATGGTAGCAGATTTAAGTAACAGTGGCAGCGATATCCCTTTGCTAATCCTGTCTTTGAGAGCCTGGCTGTCTGTGATACAAAGCAAGCCCAGGATCACTCTGTGACCACATCTGACTAACATATCGCACACTGGTTGCCTTCTGGATAAAACCCTTTAACTGGCTCTTATCACCCTGTTCGCCACAACCCAGCCTAGATTTAGTTTTCCTTCATTTACTCTCTTTCAGTCTATTTTGCTTATTTTGTCAGTCTCCTATTTTTCCTAACCCAAGTTCTTCGCTTTCTGTCTTCTGCTGTTTCTCATTGAAGCTGGAGCAATTTTTTCTATTTTTCTTATTGGCAATGTGGTCTAAGTGCAAAGCCTGCAATGTTTACAATGTGTTCTCGTACTAACAAGCATCGCCCACCTAACCAATGCCAGATATAGCTTTTATCTTGAAAGTCATCAACTCCAGTGTTGGCAAATAAAATAAATGATTGGAAAAGGGTCCCAGAGCCGTACTGTTGCTTTGGTCAACACAATTCATCCTTAAGACTACACATGTAATGCACATGTTTGTACATATGCATTACACTGGAGTCTACCTGAAGGGGAATCTCTGTCACTTGATAAAGTTGCTTCATTTAAAAGTACAATGTCCATTAATGCATTAAAATAATACCAATAATAATAATAGATACACACTTTACATATTAAAAATATACATAAACAGGGTGTAGGCTACACAAACAGGGTAATATCACTACTGTGGTTTTGGCACACACCTCCTACTTGCACAGGACCACAATGCACAGACAATGCCATAGCAACTGCCTTTTGGACTGGTGACATAGTGACTCTGATAGAGATTCTCTAAATTACTGTCACAGAATATATCTGTGTGTGTGTGTGTGTGTGTGTGTGTGTGTGTGTGTGTGTGTGTGTGTGTGTGTGTGTGTACCTGTGCTGTCATGCTATTGCCTGTTTAGCCACTGTGTGATGTATGACAGAGGATATTGTGTGTCAGACGCAGCCATTAGTCGTCCTCAGCGCCGAGGCATGCCCACCCCTCTTAACATTCATCTGCTAACGCGGCTAAGTTAGCACTAGATTTCCTGTGGTGTTCCGGTTAGAGGTATCCTCCTCAAACGAGCGCCAAGGAACCACAGAAGAACTTCCCAGATCAGTGATTATATTTCCAAACACAAATCAAGCATTCTGTGTTAGTTCAGGCAGTCAAGCTCCGCTATCGGCATATTCCAACCCAGCCCATATCAGCTCATTCGATTCCTATGCACTCAATTGGCAACTGTCTAAACAGGGCGCCTTAATTAAATGCTGCTTCAGTCTGCGTCTTGACTGCTTCCACTGCATGCTGCTTTGCAACCCAGCTCCTCCACCTCCTTAAAGTTGTGTTTAGCTTAATCAATGTCATTCTGTTGTCATTGTTGCATTCACTGTTCTCAATGGGGGGGATTTTGTGCTGCTCTCTCAGTCATGAACTAAGAGGATCCTCCCGCCGCTACTCCTCCCCGGTCGAGCTCGCTGGTGTATTAAACCACCGCCCACCGACCCTCCACACATTTGACGCACCCCAGTTGCCACACACCTGTTCTCAATCCCCTCATCTACCCTCCTTTAGCGGCTACATAAGCGGGAGGGTGGATGAGGGGAGTTGTCGGCGATTGTTCTGTTTGGGACCGTGCTACTGCGTTTTCCGCTTTTCTAGCTATAAATCTGCTTTGTGAAATTAAATGGTGCTTATTTCGCTACTTCGCTACACATTCTATTCCTTGTCTTCGCTGTGCACCTGCACTCTACACTGCATCGCATTACAGAATCACGACCGATTAAATGAGTGCCGTAGGACGAGGAAGCCACCTACCACCTCTTCCACCAGACGGCTCGCCCGAGGAGCGCTTCTCGCAATTAGAGCGGCAGTTGATGGGGCTCACTGCCGTGGTGGAGCTCCTGCTGTCCCGGGATTGTGCGCCGGCACCGAACCAGAGCTTCGCCGGATTCCATAACCACATTTTGCGAGGCGACTGATTGGCAGTCGAGTCGTCGAATAGTCGACTATTCGGGGTCACCCCTACTAGCTACTAGTGGTTGATAGTTATCATGGTTAAACAACACCTGTGTGGGTGGACAGGGGCACCCACACAGGTGTTGTTCTGAGGACCGTGTGTCCAGAACCCGCGTGATTGACATCTACCTGACTCCGCATACTATTGCACCAATTAGAGCGAGAAAACTGACATAATTACACTTGTTTTTGTTGTTGTTGTATTTTATTACAAATACCAAATTTGGAGCATAGATCCACCCAACTTCTTCTATACCTGAGAAGATATCCAACGAGCCAAATTACTAATGTTTCGAATTTAGTTTTTGTTTTGCATTATATATTTTTGTTTTGTTTTGCAGATATACAACAGATAAATTCCCCCTTGGGTAAGTACTATTTCATCCTACCTTATCAAAACAAAAAAAACACCATGCTGCTTGAAAGTGTTGTCTACATATAATGTACTCTACATATTCCATTATCTTTTTTTACAATAATAGCCTTAATATAAACAGAAAAGGGGGAATGCATGATAGTAACAATTTGAAAAGGTAAATATATTATTTGCATTGTGTAAGTACACATTCTCCTGATGAACAGAATTCATATCAACAGAGTATGTGTAAAGATGTTAGCGACAAAACCAAACACATTTCTAATGACAGTTGGTGAACTGCTTTCATAGATTACATTTAATGTCTCTCTGTAAGCACAGAGGGCAACCTCACGCCATTAAATAAAGAAAAAGGCAAAGAACAAAACCACCAACAGAATGCAGACACATTTTTTCTCTCTTTGTGAAAACAACAAAACAACTAACTCCCAACAAATGCCAGACGTGTAGAGAGACATCTCACATTCGGGTCACGCCCGAGTGAATCACCGATGGGCGCTCGCCAAAAGCGAGAAGGCCGGGTCGAAGGAGGTAGTCAGCGATGCTTTTGATCAACCAATTAGGTGTATTTAGAAATGGTAAACATGGAAACCGGGGCGATAATGAGCCTGCAGCGTTTAGCCTATCCTCCCTCCATCTGCCTCTTCACAACTCTGTCCACACTGAGTACAGCCTCTCATTTGCCAGTTAATTAAATATGAACTGTTCAAGTGTGACCGGGAGCAGTCGTTCTTTCAACAGGCCAGGTTTGTTGCTATTGCCGTCGTAACGACAGGGCTTGTTTGTTGGGTTCCACTCACTTTCTCTCAATCTCTTATGCACTCTTATTTGCCCACCTTTTCTCTCTCTCGCCTTCTCAAGTCATAGCTATTTAAATCATGTCACTATGTTGGCTAGCTTTCGATGCAATACTCAGTCGGCTTATCGAGTGTACGTGTATAGTTCTGATTTATGTTCACCCACAGGTGTTAAGTTATTTTGGCTCCTCTGTGGTTCAAGGTGGGCGGAGCTATGCTGCAAATGTGATGAGGTCATCAAACTAGAGTCAGTAGTCTCGGCCTACTGCAAAAAAACTCACATAGAAGATATAATAGTATATAGTATATAAAAGTATACAAAAGTATAATAGTACATGCCACAATTTAAACTTTTGTAAAATTACTCCTTAAAAAAAGGTGTATGATTGAAAACTGGAGATGAAAACATTGAAATAATAGATGGTACAAACTCTAAACTAAGATAATCTGCATACTGTATAACAGTATTTAAAGTTACAAGTGATGTCTCACACACAGACGCACTTGAATGAATGAAAATATGTTATTGTCATAACCGCACCAACAAGCAAGTTAGGTACACAAACACATACGTTTTCGCCCCCAAAACATTTCTTTTCCCCGCTGTTGGTTCTTTGCTACATGCTGTTACCCCCCCCCCCCCACCCCCTGGCCATTTACACCCACACACACTTGCCCACCCCCAAAAAAGAATGCTGTGCAAGGCTAGCCTAATTAGCTGTCATCTTAATTAGACAATTTACTGAGTAATTAGCAGCCAATTAGTCAACACCTCGCTCGCTTCGTAACAAACTTGCTCTCAGTCTCTCTCTATCAATCTCTCTCTCTCCCTCATGCTGTTTCCAGTTAAAACCCCCCCTGAATTCTAGTGGGGTGAAAAGGTTATAGGATAGGGAATACATAGGAACACCTGTCAACATATTGTTTTTCTTATTTTTTTTCCCCTTACTTTTACACCTAATAACTGACCTCACGCCCCCCCCCCCCAAACAAAAAAAGCTTAGATTTTATGCAGAAGAGAGTATTTATTTGAAAGGAAAGGGCAAAGCTCACTGTATCCGCTGCTTCACTGTTTAAATCCAGCACTGGCACTTTTTAATGATAGAGGCCGCAGTTGGCTTTGAGCTATAGAACTATATGCTTTTCACTGGTGGAAGCTGTCGGAGTGATTCTAATTATAGTGTCGGAAAAAAACAGCTTTACAATAAAGGCCTGATTTTCAGACTCCATCTGAAAGGCAGGATTTAGAGTGATTGAAAAACGAAAGATATTGAAACTTGTCAAAAAGCTTAAATATGAAAAGGCGAAAATGTATGGAAATATTACTTAGATATTACTTGTGATTCTCCCCTGTTGATCAACTCTTTTTATATGCAGTTTTATGACACCCATATTTAGAGTAACACTCTGACCTTTGTCAAGCATTGGCTCATCTCTTGCAGCCATTGGAACACACTCACACATAATTAGTAATGTTACATTTACAGTTTGTTATGTGTGGATGCTGATGGCATAACTAATATATAATGTGTATGCGTGTGTGTGTGTATCAAACACGCCTGCGAGCGAGTCGACACGTGTATGAGCGCACGTGGGTTCCGTGACATTACTGTAACGTTGTTCCCATGGTGACCAAGCAGTCACTTGTCATTTAATCAGGGCTATATTGTGAAATGCCATATGATTTTTCTCTTTAATTACACCTGTCTATGGAGCTATAAACAGACTTTGTTCAGAGAAAATAACAACCTGATTTGCGCTTGTTGAACAGTTTGCCTCCCACGTTTGTGTTAGCTTGACGGAAAAAGCCTCTTACATTCACTTTTAGCAGGGAGTATGAAAAAAAAAATAGAAACCCATTTGCGGAAAGCAGTGGCAAATTATAGAGTTAAAAATATCTGCGTACATGTTATTGGTTTGAGATAATTCACTATAAAACTTTATAAGGTCAAAAGCTATTTCTGATCCCGGGGGAAAAATATGGAAATAATAAAAGATGAAATTGTGTTTTTCCACTCGGTTTCTGAGAAATTAATGAGGCAAAAATAAATCTCCAATAGGTCCCTGGACCTCCGTAATGTTTTTGGTGTCATTTTTTCTTTTTACATCTCCTTAATATATGTGTCACTCTTCTTTCATTTCTTACATTTTGACAGGGGAGCTCACTCACACATTTCTCTGTTTTCATTCGTCAATACAGGGAATTAGAACTTCCTGTATGTTGATCTTCCTGATCTGCCTATGAGCGCCATGGGGGGGAATGTAAGCCACTCAGTAATCAGGTGTGGGAGGGGCATGCGCTCTCAGAGTTTCAAAGTAAAACAGTAATTGTTTGTGTACAAGAGGAATTCCAGACACAAACACCATTAAATTACCTGAAAAGGTAAATCCATGAAACTAAATCTAAATATATAATTTAGGGTTTTAAGCCCATATGGTAAGGAGTTACAAAGTATTATATTTATTTTAATGTACAAATGAATTAATTTCAATAGCTAGCAGAACCAATCATAAAGGTGATATACTGTTGGCCAATCAAGGGTGGGAAAAGGTCTAACCAATATAATTTTTTCTAATAGTTTTCTAATATTTTTGCACCCAAATTAGGTAGATGCTTAACAACACAGCCAACATTAAGAAATGTATAAGACAAGACATTTCAACACAGCCAACATTAAGAAATGTATAAGACATTTCCATTCGCTATTTCCATTCGCTATATAATTTTATCTAATAGTTTTCTAATATTTTTGCACCCAAATTAGATAGATGGTTAACAACACAGCCAACATTAAGAAATGTATAAGACATTTCCATTCGCTACATCATAACCAGATGGGCCCCAGAAGTCCCTGGGGGCTGGAACTGGGTTTTTCTACAATTACAGGTGAGTAGTGTCCGCACACAAACACTCCCTCACGCACACACACACACACACACACATACCTCCTGAGCAGTAAGCAGGGTTAACGAGGCCCGGCGACATCATGATCTATCCCGTGTACGCTTCCCGCTGTTAGGGATGCAATGCTTTGCCCTCACTGCGCTGCATGCTGACAGTCATCTGGAGATTTGGTAATTAGCCTGCTCTAAAACACACACACACACACACACACACACACACAGACACACACACACACACACACACCTGCTACCATGTATCAATCAAGGCATCTAACACTTAAGTAATTGGAACAATGCGAGGAAAAATGTCCTCGTCAGTAGTGCGAAGTGACGAGAGGGCGGAGTGAGGTACAGATCCGTCGCACTGGCTCAGGTACACGTACGCTGACCCATGAGAGAGACAGGGCGAGAGACACAGACAGACAGAAACATGCCACTGTGTTCATGTAGATTCTAATGAACATTGCAGTCTGCGCAAAAAAAAGCGAATTAGTCATGCATTTCCCACCAGGGGTCAATTACACATGGAGAGGTCACAAAATGCTATGTTTACAGTATCTGTATGTGACTAAATTTGTGCAGCAATTGTGAGGTTAAAAAATAACCCGTACAGCAACACACTTAAAGATATCAGGCGCACACAAGAGGAGACTAATATACTGCTATATGTAAAATTATACAAAGTAAGTAAAAGTAAACAATAACTGGTCAAAAATGTACTCAAAGTAGACTAGTTACTGTATAATGTATTTCATATAGTTGTGTTTTATACTGTATAGCTAAATATGCATTAGGCAGCAAATAAAATAGAGAGAATGTACCGCTGGGATATATGTGCATATTTACACACAGACAGTTGTGGTGTCCGGACTATTTTTATTTTTTCCCACAAAAATACCACATTTGGTGTAGACCCAGAGGTATGGCATGGAAGGGTTAGCTGTAAGAAACAACTGTACATAGAGTACTGTGTAATAGTTATATGGACGGATGCTAAAGTGTTCTTCTTCTTCGGCACCACTTCAGGTAAGTGGCGCCATTGCTTGGAAGGGAGGAAAGAATGGAAAATGAGACAGAATGAGATGAAATATTATATAATATAGAAGTAGTGGACTTTCAGACCCCACAATTCAAATTTATCAGATAAATAAATGGACAATAACCCTAACAAACTCACACAGAGATATAAGATTAGGCAAAATATTTTTTTGAATGAAAATGTTTTTTAATATGCTATATTAATAGCATATTCATGTCTTGTCACTCTCTGTCTTTTATAGGGCTAATTGTAAATGCTAGGAAACAGAATACAAATGTTCCCTCAAAATGTTTACATGTAAAAGTTGATGAGAGAGTAGCAGAAGAAATGGGACTCATCCAGGCAGGTATGGACCACTGCTACTGCATATCCCAGTTAGCAGAGGGCCAGTGCTAGAGTCTGGGCAGGACAGCCTTCCATCCTGGATGACATCACACATTAAGTGCTTTGCCCTCACACATACACGTATGTAAACGCACAGGATATTAAAAACGCGCCAGAGAAGTCCCTGGTGCGCCCCCTTACTCATATTGACATTAAGACACCCCCTACCCCCAAACACACACACACACACAGTCCCTGGTGTGCGCACACAATAAAGAATAATATTAATCTTGTTAACCCAGATATCAGGCGCTATTTTACATTAAGCCCCCCCGCACCTAAAGTCCGATAACAGTGTATTAGACAGCATCTACAAATGTCACAAGGAAAGCCGCCTGCTCCGGTTGAGAGGGTAGGGGTGTGCGTGCATACGTGCGTTTGTGCTTGCTTGTTGGTTGGTTGCAATGGTTGGGGCGGAACATTGGACGGCATTTTCCTCAGGTAGATAGATAAAGTTCACACACACACAGCGAGGGCATTTTAGCAACATGGTGCGATCCTGATATCTGATGTACATTAAGCTTGCAGTGTCTTTGTAGGAGGTTTGACTAAACGCTGGGAGGGTTAGTCGATTTTTACCCAAGTCCCCCATGCCGGCGGCAGTGTTGTAAAATATCATAGCCCAATCTCCATGGAATCAGTGTTTTTATCTCTGTATAGCCGTTTCTCTCCTCCATTTCTTCTCTCTTGAAAAAAAGCAAAACTCTGACCTTTTCAAGTTGTCATTGAGGCAGTCCATAAAACAAGTGATGGAAGAAAGTGTGCTTACAATTATATACTGTACACATGCACACTCACAAACACACAGACACACTGTCACAAATTCCTCAGGTTTGTGTTATCTTTTTTCTTTCTTTTGACTCCCAGTAAATGTTTTCGTCTTTACAACACAAAGCTAAATATTTGTGTTTTCATGCTTATGGGGGAAGCAAGCATCCACCCAGAACAAGCATTTGTTCCTACTTTTATTAAAAGATGAATCAATCATGACAAAAATTGTGTTAAACAGAACTGTTTCTTTTTCTGCTCATCATATAAAGGGTGATTAGTGTTCTATGTCTTTTACACTAACAACAGACAACCCCTGTTTATTTTGTGGCAAGCAGCTTTGAAGTTGGTAAAGTCATTAGAGATTTCTGAGATGTTGAGATAAGGATGCTTCGGCAGTGAATCTGACCAACTTTGATGCAAAGCCTATTTCATCAAAGAAATAATTCTTATGTTTGTGGCAAATATTATCTTTCTTCAGGGCCGTGAAATTACGTGAGTTAAAAATCAACATGTCAGCAAATCAACGTATTAACTAGATAGTTTTGTTTCATGCTTGGAGCAAACTAAAGTTTCCCCATGACCATAAATTTACTTTGGCATAAACATATTTTTCCTTAGGTGATAGTCACAGCATTTCTATGATTGTTTACTAAACTCCTAGTCCACAAAGATAACTTCTTCTTTAGCAGAGACAATCAGTAGCTGGGTGGCAGAAGTATTTTAAAGCTGTTGAGTTCTCTGTGAAAGTATAAGCTTTTTTCTTTTTGCACTCCAGGCTGTAAGGAGTTAGTAGTTTATACACTAACTGTTTTAGGGTGAAGTATCCTTTAAAATAAAACATAAAACACAGCTTTTTGAGTACATTCTCATATATTATGCAATCATTAAGGCAAAGAAATAGTGGACATCCCAAGGAAAAGTGAAACAATGAGATGACAAACTAGAATATATGGATATTCTATTTAAAAGTGACTTCTTACTTGTGGCACCCATGAGTTGATTAAGGCATGCCCTTCTGATGCAAGGTGGAGGGGGTAGGCACACAGCACAACACCCCATATTGTAGATGCTACCCAATCCCACGCAATTCCCACCGATTAGATGAGCCAATCCAACCCAGAGTGATCCTTTAATTCCCTCCTACCCAAAGACAACAGCAGCAACGCAGGCTGAAAAGGTCAAAAGACTCAAGGCCCTGTGACACGTAAAACCTTCAAAGCTTTAATATGATTGTAGCAAAAGATCAGTCTCTAGGCAGGCAGGAAAGGAACATGGCCAGTTTCATCTAATGGTTTTCATCGGCACCAGTCGTAAATTATCAATATAAAAGTCCACTATTGATGTCAAGAGAATCAAATGTTTAATTAATGGCCTATTGCTGTGAGCTTATATAGGTACATACTGTACATAAAATTGTGTAAATGACGCATTGGTTCACCTCATTTGATGGGTGTCCACCTATCAACTGGACACAGCTACAAACCAACTAAGCAAAAAGCAGTAAATTCAAAATCATACCACGCTGACCTTTGAAAGCTTGTATTCATTTGGCAAGGATCAGTGTACGATCGCGAAAGCAGGCGCTCGCATAGGCGAGCTCCACATGGCTAGCATAGGTTTAAACTTCCCAATATGTCCAATGACAAATTGCCTTTATTAATTTACATTATCTGTATTATGCAAATGAAGAAAAAAATGCCTACAGTTCAGCAATATGTGCGTGCGGTTTATCTCTCATTCGTGTTTGTGTGTGTGTGCGTGTGTGTGTGAGTTCGCCATGCAGGCCTGGGTGTCTGTGTTTGTTTGTTAGCTCGTCTGTCTTTTTAATTAGCCTGCCGTTTATCACAGCCCTGTGATTGCTTTTGTAATGATGTCACTGGTTCATAATGAGCAGGGAGTCGTCACGCTGTGAAGAGATGACAGCCCCTCGCGGTTCCCCCCCCCCCTTTCTGTCCTCGGGACGATGTGCAGAGAATGAAGCTCAGAAGCCGGGGGAACAGACGGGGGGGTAGAGCAAAGGGCGGGTGCGGAGGGACCATTCATGTAAATAGAAAGTAGGGGGCATTATTAGAAATGCCAGGGGGCTTCCAGTTGCTGGCGTTAAGCTGTCAAAAGTTGAAAACGTCTTGGGAGCAACATCTCTATTCCGCACATCCCGGCGTTGTTAAATGGCATCGGAACAGATGTTCTTTGTTTGGAAGCTCAAGGCTGACCTCGGCTGAGAATCCATGAATAATGGCGAGCAGCGATGGAACTCGCGGGCTTCGCGAGAATTAGGTTGGACAGCGCTTGTCGTTGAACAGCCGAGAAGCTGTTCAAGGTTCATCAGTGTCCGGGTGACAAGGTCTGTGCCCGCCCATGCGTGACAGCACAAAGTCTGCACAAAGACAGCAAAAACGGAGACCAAACATCTTGTCTGCCATAATAGCTGCCGAGTAGAGTTTGGTGAGTCGCTGTGTGTGTGTGTGTGTGTGTGTGTGTGTGTGTGTGTGTGTGTACACGACCAACACAGCAGTGGTTCTCACACTGGGGGTCAGGACTTATTTTTAGGATATTGTTTTGTCCATTTGTTGTTCCATGATTTAATTGGTGTTGTTTTGCAATCTTATCGTTTTAATAGATTGCGCCCTTCTTCAAACAGTTCCTACCTAACAACCAGTTCCTACCATAACCATGTCTATCGTAGGCTGTAGTCAAACATGCAATTATGTTGTGAGTTTGAGTACGGTCATTTTAGGCATCTTGCTCAAGGATTCTTGCAAGCAGGCCCATGCTGGGGCTCGAACCCATGACCTTTCGGCTGAGAGTGGAGTGGAGCACCAAGACCAAAAGCCTAGCCTGCCTAGTGGATAAATATAGTTTCATCACACAGTTTTTGTTTGAACATTTTTCTATTTGCCATCACAGCCTATGTAAAAAGCAAAGGCTACAATAATGTACTCATACTGACCATTACTAACAACATTAACAGCATTACTGATCTGGACAACAGCAGATATACAGTACAGTAGCTCATACAAATGCTGTTTGCTCTTCATAATTCATCAGTAAGATGAGTTTGATGACTATGCTTTTCCTGAAACGTCAGAAAGAAGCCACAAGATACACATACACAAACACACATACACAGGAACAGTGTACCTTTAAAGGGACAGAACTTAAAAACAGCTAATTTTGGCTGATTAGGCTCTTCTTAGGAATTGTCTGGGCCTGTACACACCTACCTGATTGACATCTCCCAAACTCTGTCAGTTTTGTTGTAATGCCAGCCCTTCAGCCTGGTACAGAGAGAGACTGGTTCACATTTACTGGCCCTTTATTAGAACAACAACACACAAACCACATGTTAACACTTTCCACAGTTCCTTTGGTGTTTCTGTAAGGGCTAGGTCTGTAGTTTGACTTCAGACTTAATGAAAATGAAATGTGAAAGGCGTTTTTGTGAAAGGTGTTTTTTTCCCACGGTTGAATATAAATGACGACGGGCTCTGTTTAGAGGAAGGAATAGGAATGCTATACTGTCACTTATCTGACGAAAGATGGACTGACTTGCGAATTATATTTTCCAATTCCAATCCATCCTTTCGTATCATGGAGTACGGCTGGAAGTAGCATAGATGTTTCCAGAACTCAGTCACGGTTTCAAAATGAAAAGCACAGGAAAGGACAGAATCATGAAGCATACAGAAGTGGGAGAATAAAGAGGGTGGACAGAAAAAAAAAAAAAACGGAGGTACAAGGGGGGGACAGAACATGATGTAAATTGGAAGGAGGGTGAGGGAAATGGGAGACCCAGGTGTTCCGAGTGGGGAGCTGGGAAAAGTTAAGAGAGTAGAGAGTGGAACCCAAACCGAAGGGGGGGGGGGGGGGGCGACGGTGTGAGCTGAAAAAAAAAAAATGAAAAGAACATGACGAGAGTGCCAGAAAGACGTAGAGAGACCCCGCAGTGTGGAGTATGAGGTGTGTGACAAGACAAATGACATTCAAATGGATGTCTCTCCCGTCCCATTCGCATATACTCACACGCACGCACACACACGCACACTCACACGCACACACACACACACACACACACACACACACCTTCCTAGGTTAATGTAACATGTCTTGATGCATTTCATTCACCGTTAGCCGTGCCGGCCCGAGAGATACTCCGTCAAAGCCATCTCCGTTACAAAATGGTCTTTTCTCCCCGCTATTCCGTTCATTTCGCCCTTCCTCTTGCAACACACAAACTATTCATCTTTCCACCGGAATGCATTCTGGTGGAAAGATGAATAGTGGATGAAGGCCCGCATTTGTCAGCGAGGACATTTAAGTACAGTTCTCAGGGAAAGGCGAGATTCATTACGTCCTATTTGAAATGGCTCGGAGGAGGTCGGGGGATAGGCTCCGGAGTTTAGTCGGGGGGGGGGGGTATCATGTTTCTCTCCCCACTGACACCTGTAATCACTTTGCACTGGGAATGATATGACGGAGCGCTCGCCAGATGAGGTGGGTCGAGGATCATACAAGAGATTTAATACACAGCGTGGGATGATTAAAGACCAATACCAGCCTGAGCAAACTACTGTATGTGTGACATTAAAGGCGTTGTGTTAGAACAAGAGGTGCACGCTACCACATAGGTCTTCAAACTCTATCCCATTGGCTCTCACACGTTTTGATCCCCGACTCTGCAAAATAAGGGCTTCACCTCCCCCCGTACTTACCCCCCTTACCCCACTTGTGCATGCACTTGCCTGTAATTAAGGACATTATTTATCTTGAATTAAAATCATGGCGTTCCTCAGAACCACCGCTCTATTATGCCATTTTTTCTCTCACATTTTTAAAATAACTGAAAGTTTATTTGTTTTGTCTTGTCTTAGTGTTTTTAATCAAATGTCTTGTTAGCAGAGGCATTTTTAGGATCTTGAAACATTGAGGGCTTAGCCCAGCCCAGAAATCTTTAGATTTCCACCCGATAATTGCACAAGTTTCAAGTTATTTCAGAGTAAACTGTGCTCTACCAAAAGGTTCTGGCGTCCCTACTGATTTCCAAGCTAACTGGTTTCCAATCGCATGCATGTGGTGAGCCGGCAAGGCTTTAATGCAGGATCGGAATTAAATAATATTGAGATCCGGGGCTATTCCTAAAACATTCAGGGCGGACGCCCAGTCCTGACAATGCCACTGCTTGTTAGTAATCAAGTATTACAATTCATAAACCGAAAGCCCAAACTATGTTGCACAAACTAAAGGAACGTAGACATCATTAGACAATTGATTCAGAGAATTGAACCCTTACTACCCAGAGCTGTCCAACATGTTCAAAGCAGCTTTCTTTATTCAGAAGCAAATATCTTTATGAAAATCTTTTCTCCACCATGAACTTTTAATAAATTAAAATAAAGGTCCAGACTGACTGATGCCAGCAGTAGCCTAGCAAAGTTCAAAGAAATATCATCCAGGTTGGGTATAAAGTTCATATTAATAAAACATAGAACATTTTTAATTAATACCGTGGCCCCTAATGCAAAAGATTGGAAGTGCCCCCTTGGTAATTTTAGTTTGACATCCTTGGACTATAATGTGGTTAATATGAGGATAAGGATTCCATTTGACCACAGTCAAAATGTCACTGATTATAATGTACAATATACAATAATTTGCCTTGTTAACATTAATGCAAGTACACCGATACTTGTTCATGGATGACAGAATCTCATACACACCTTAATGGGGATTAGACATTTTGCTAATTCTTTTGCACAATGCAAGTTTTAATGGACCTAGATTCTGTTAGTAATGTTAGCACAGTGAATATGAGGGGTTAAATGAATGCAACATTACCTTTAGCAGCCCCTGGTGGAGTGGAGTTTCAAAGAAAAACAGCTGGGGAATGCTGGACCAAAACAAAAACAGTAACGCAAGCCCGTTATATTTACAGTACAGTCAAATGGGTTACTAGACACCTGCGTGATACATCATTTCGTCATGAAAAATGTCACTTCTCTTTCGATCAACAGATTGTCACATGAAATGACACCTGCGTTAATAAATAGCCTTGTACACAAGGTGCCGAGACTATCCCATCACATGCTGTTTGTATCCACAAAATCCCTCAGTTATTATCTTGATGTAAGGCGTAGCGTAGACCCCATGACAAACTGTTCCTGTGTGTTTATATGTGATGAGGCGCACAATGACACAGCAGCGGGTTTCGAATTAACCAAAGCAAAGTGATGAATTAAGACTCGGTGGGATAGAGGGAACACAGCCATCACTGGTGAACTCCTGATGAACGGCCTGCTGATGCTTCACTATTACGCAGGCCCACACACACACACACACACACACACACGTGCACACAAACACATATTAACCCACACTTGTATGCACATGCTTCACAAACGGCATGCATTGCACTGCCTCGCATGCAGACACACACAGCAGTGCTTCTAGCTAGACAGACACGTGTGCACACGCATGCTTAGATACACAACACACGCATGCTCATTTGCACGCACACACAGGATGTTTGAGCGGTGTTTGGGTCGCAGTCAAGATAAATGTACGCTCAGTGGTGCATAACAACAGCATTATATCTGTACATGAGCGTTCGCATGTGAATATCTGCTTTGCTTGTGTGTGTCTGTTTGTGTGTGGGTGTGTGTGTGTGTGTGTGTGCGCGTGCGTGCGTGTATTTCGCGAAACAACACATAGCATTATACTGTATGTGACTTCATCTCGATCCCTTCGGAAAGTCAGCAGAAAGGGCCCATCAGTCAAATGCTGGTCTGCAATGAAAAAGCTTTCTCACTCTATTCCCTGAGCCAGCCAACCAGGCGAACCCGAGCCAAGACACTTCTGCATAGTCAGCCTTCTTTCTTCCTCCTCCCCAACCTCGATATACCTCTTGTTTACCAACCAAGCCATCATGTTATTACATAGAATACTCGTGAAAATTAATGAAAAAAAATGAGCTGTTGGCCTCGAAATCTTACATTTTTTAATGCCAGAAAGAATGCAGGCCAATTATTGTATTATTTCAGTCTACCATAAATAAATGTCAATATTACTTTTAAACAAATGAAAATATTTTTAATTGTAGGTTTAAGCTATTGACAGACAGCTTCCGAGTACTACAAACATGGTATTTTAATACCCTGGTAGATGTTGCCTGACCGTCATGAGTTAGCTTTATCTGCAGCATACCTGCTGTTTGATGGCGCTCTGTAAACAGTCTAATAGGCAAAGCATGTCCATTGTAAGTTGGGAACAAGATTAGCAGAAACTGGATTGCAATGAATCAACTGTCCACAAAGGCAAACGCTATGGAAGTAAAGGTTACATTCTATGTGTGTAGTTGAAGTGAAAGAAGGAGGCCATTGTAAAACAGTTTGCACCTGTAACCAACACACATACCTCAATATTTTAAATAACTTTTATTTAGGGGAATTATCAGGCCATTGAGTCAGGCTATTTTGTTGCCAATTATTTTCATTATTCTATTTCCCCTTATCAGGGACCTTCCTATGTTTTTATTAACCTTGCAGACTAATTTCTAATCATAACCATATGGTCCTTCACTTTGACAGCACATCAGGGACCCGGTGCTTTTAGCTACAGGCTAATCTCTGAAGGTATGAACAGCAAGGTATGAAATAAATCTACAAATATAATTAATTGGTTGCTATACTGCACTGTACTTAATCCCCTCAAAGTGTTGATTGTGTGTACCAAATAGAGAAAGAAGAAAAACATGGCGTTTATTTGAGTGAAGGGGTTGTGGCGAATAGGAATGCTTGTGTGTGTGTGTGTGTGTGTGTATTGTTGGGGGAGGGGATTGCCAACAAACAAACTAAGAAAAAAAAATCCTTCCATTTCAATTTGATTGGGCTCAATCATGCAGTGGCCACGCTCTATCAAATCCATAAGTCACACTCAGATAGGCAGGTGTAGAGGCGACACACCCGCCTCTATCTTCGTAAAGACCCACTCCTTCTGCGCTCATTATGTGGATGAATAAGCGTGCATTTCCCGCACACAGCACCGCTGATTAGCTACACTGTACTGTGGCGACTTCTCAACTGGGCTGTCTTTTGAGGATGAGGATTTACATTCCTGTTACAGGAATAACATTTTTAAAGCAACAATCTTTTTTTTTCATATAAATATGTCTGTTTTGCGGCCGTTTATCACTGATTTGCTTTTCTAATCTGGTGCCTGAGACACCAGATATTATTGTGGAGAAAATATGCTGAGTGATTTGTATGTCAAACAAGCAGTGGTTTGTCTGCCAGAGATGATAGGCAAAACTAAATACAATCTAAGCACCCCTTTTAGCCCACAAGCTGTCCATACACTGCTTGATTTTAAATTAACGATTTACTGACATTGAGTGGTTTACCATAGGTAAACTGAAAAGTTTAAAATTATAACTTTAACTTCAAGGAATAAACTGACAACATTTATCTCCTCAACATATGAAAATAAATAGCAGTAACAGAAATAGAAATAACAGTTTCACTAACAAAGGGTCTTACCTAAAGGTGTACAAGGAGTGCATCAGCAGTTTCACAAATGGCGTAGGAATATCAATTTCAGGCCTGGCCTGTTTAACTTGCAAACCCATGAGTTGATGCCAAGTATAATTTCACCTTTTCCTTTGTGTTAAAGGTTTTGAAGCTTGAAAAACACACTAAACAAAATCACTGTATTAAATTATCCTTTTAAATCACGTATCTGTTTAATCACTTAACTGTTTGAATGTGAATTGTACCAGGTAAGTAATGGAAATAATAGCAGTCACACTCTTTCTTCAACTTGTAACCGTACTCGCCGTTAGTGATATATTTCCCACAGACAAATACCTACAGGGACGTACAGATGTGCACACACTCTTGGATGGCGACAGACATAATTAGGCTCTGGCTAAGTGTGGTTTTGGGTGGAGAACTGTCAGTTCATTAAACCGTAATGCATAATGCCTACACACACACACACACACCACTTCATCTACAATCAAGCCCAAACCCATAACTTCCCCCAGACTTGTCCTCTCTAATGCAGAGATGATGGGAGTGCAAGAAGCCTAAGTGTGTCTCTAAGTGGTTCAAATGAACATGAGTGAAGTGCTAGCATGCTTGCAGTCCTAAGAGGAGTGCTGTTGTCGTCCCCTGCCTTGACAAGAGGCGTCTGGAAACATTTAACACGCAGGTGCTACAGCTTGACGAATCATCCCCCTCGGTAACATCTTTGTTCCAATTAAACGAGTGAACACTAAGAAACTTTGGCAGGCATTGTGTTTTTTAATTTGTTGCATGGGAGGTGAGTGGGTTAGGAGTGTGTCATTTCTTCAGTAGCCGGGAAATGCGACATAATTGCAGTATGGAAACATAGATCGATGGGCATCTGGTTAAAAGAAGAATATCTACTGTCCGGACTGCCTTGAATTTAACAAATATCTGAAGGGACTGGTTGTCTGCTCTGCATATAATGAACTTACTTGACAAAGCTGTCTCCTTTCGATAGTCTCTTTATATTATGGCAGATGAAATCCAGCATGGCAACTGACAGATGAGCCAGTCACAAACATTTTCATGTACCTGTATGTAACTATGATCTTAAAATGGCTACAGAAAATACTGTAAATAAACACTTTTTAAACCCAATATTAAAGATTCATGTTTTACCTGTTGTATGATCAATTGTTAGACAGGTGCAGACAGGAAAATTGAATGATAAAGGGCCTTTAATATGGCTGAAATGCAACTGTGACAATGAAGAGGAATATCATCATTAAGAATATCATCAATTTCATGTCATCACATGAGCCCCCTCCCAAAAAAAGTTGCAATTATTTTAGAATACATTTTTAGATGAAACTGAAGAGGGGATTGAAGAAGGTTTCATAAGAACCCTCTGAAAGGACAGAAGAAATGGATTCATCACGCGTAGCGCTGGTGGGTATTGTTGGTGGGCGTACATGTGTTTAAATAGCTCTCGCGGCTCTCTCACTATTTACTCAGATTGTCTCAATCCACATCAGCGATCACGCCTCAACACTTCTTACAATAGAAGAGCAGGTTCCCTCTTTTCTCCTCCATACTTTGTGAAGGTTACTTTACGCCAACGCGCCTTCACTTAACTCAATATACCTTATAAACAAACTTAATTAGCGGGAGGCGATGTTGGAAGGGTTTAACTGCAAGCTCTGTCTCAGGGCGGAGAAGGGGGGGGGGGAAACAAACAGCTGTTGATAATCGTCTTGGTTTTTTTTTTGCCCGCCCTCCCATTCGGCTAACTTGGTGGGGTCTATTTTCGAGTGTTGCCATAGCAGCGCGTGGCATGCAAACTGCGGGTACGGTAGTGCGACAAAAGTTAAGACCTAGAACGTGTATTTTCATTAATTATTTATTTTACTTAATTCTTTTTCTAGCGCAGCACCTTCAAGTCTGCGAATGTAGATGCTAGCATTCAAGATATTGCATTCACCCAGGATTATTGTGACCGCTGGATAATTGATTCAATTTCCATTGCACTGAGGAGACAGTCATTAGAAGAGACGGAGTTAACGAAAGAAACTTGCCACGACTCATAAACTTTAAGTCCTCTGTTGTTATTAACTGTCGTCCTTTCAATTTTCGAGCTCAATACAACAGCAGTGCAAGGAGACGTATTGTAGAGTGATAAGGTCGGGCGTTATAGATCAACACTCCTGTGTATAGCTCAATGTGGTATTTACAAAAGAGGTTGGGGGGTTTATTGGTGGGTGTCTGCCAATCATTAGACAGTGTAGTGCTTGAAAAATGAGCATTAGAAGTTTAGGTGGTGATGTTTCGAATTCAGTTCTCATTACATTCGTTTAAAAATTGTCTGAATCCCTTAAACATGCCACTCTTTTTGTAGTAAGACCTAAAGGTAGGATTTTTACATGGCAAATTTTGGCTTATTTCGTATCTAATTTTGCCTTTAAATGAAACTTCTGCATTTAAAATAGTGAACTCCAAGTTCTTTTATGTAATCTTGAATAACAGTGGGTCATTCTGGACATTAACTTGGCCGTCTGTTTCTAACCTTTTTAGCATTACCAAACCGTTGCACAGCAGTCAAAATACTGTACCTCCACGATACAGCTGGTCAAATACGGTACGATGCGATAACAATCTGTAAGATAGCGAGGTAAGACAATATACGTCCAGAAGGAGAGGTGAAAAACGATAACCTGGCTGTGTTTTTGCATGCATTAAAAAAAAAAAAAACTGCACACATGCTGTACACACACACACACACACACACACACACTAAAGTCTAACACCAGGTAGACACACACAAAGACACCAGAAGGGGGAGGGGAGGGGGGGGGGGGTCGTCAACGGCTGGGCCCAAATCCCTGGTCTTTGTAATAAACAAGAGGGGATCGGAGAGAGGCTTACCCGAGGAGTCAAAGGGGCCGGGCAGAGGACACCGGCTCCAGACATCTTAATAAAACCCTCCTCTCCCCCCACCCCTCTCCCTTTGTCCTTTGTATTCAGCTGTCCATCAATCCCCCCCCCTCAGCGAGACCTCTCCTCTTTGTCTGTCTCCCTAGCCGTGTCCACCACCTCCTCTCGACTCCTGCTCCGCTCAGCTCGCTCACTTTGATGTAGATCTTTCTGCCTTCTTACGTGTTGTCGAACACACGAACACACGACCCGAAGCGTTCACTCTACGCACATGTGCCCTGCCTCAGTACCTCAGCGTTTCTTCTTTTCTGGAGCTGCCTTTTTAACTCACTAATATTGGGAAGGATTCAGCCATTTCCATTTCATAACGTGTGCCGTCTATAGTTGCAAGGGCAAGTAGAAATGTGTCTTTAGCTTAAATGTGCATGACTCATCATCATATATAAGCCACATATTTACACACACACACATGAAATACTTACACTAGATGTATGGATAAAAGCAGTACCCGAATAGAAATTAGGAAGGCAAATCTTCCTTCAAAACAAACAATTTCACTTACTTCCACTTACTAGCTAGCTATCAGAAGCTGGTAAAAGAAAGGTGGCAAAACAGACACATCTTTCCATTCTCTGGTATAGGTCCTCCTGGCCTGTCTGTTGGAATAAAATTACTAGGTGATTGTTGACTGTTTATATTATTTAGTTTGGCCCTATAATCTTTAATTATATATTACTGGCCACCCATTACAGGAGGGGCATAGTATCCCTAGTTAAGCTACCGGCAATACAGCATTTGTTACATCTATCGACTGTGCAAAGGCATAACTGAAGCAAAAATAAAAAACGAGACACTATCATTCACAACGCATTGTCTGCGTTGTAAAACCTGTGAATTTCATAAACACTCCAGTTGGGAAGAATTTGTTCGGCGGTGTGCTGTTTCTCGTTAACAGTAAATAGCGTGGCTGGGTCCTGAAGGTGAAATTACACTATATCACAGCTGAGAGCTCATTAAAAATGGATATGAGTGGTTGACTAACAGTAGCTCCCAGGCTGGAAAGTGTCAACAGGCGCTGGTGCTTTCCCTCCATGTTGTAAAAAATTCACGCTGATGTGACACAGCGGACACGTTGCAGCCAGACGTGCACGGTGATTCATGCCTTTCATTTCCAAGAGGGGACTTTTTATGTGAAAGCAGAGGGAATTTGCCAATTCTACAGTAAGGCAATAGAGAGCAGACCCTTTCTATATTTGAGAATTCCTAGTGTGGCGGTGGTGGTTGGAAAATAACGATAAGCCGAGGATAAACCAATGCTGAAAGGGACATTACCTTGAGCAATAGTTGGGGGCTTTTAGTGAAATGCAGCAAATGTACTAGCAGTTAACATCACCTAAAACACAAAAACAGAAAAAAAACAAATTTAATTGAACATTGAAGGAATTTATAGATCAGTGAGTCCAGCTGAGGTGGGTGTTATTCTCATGGTTGGCCAGGTGGCAAGGCAAAACACCAAACGTCCTTAAAAGAAAACATAAAGCTAAATAAATCGTCGACAGATGTTTTCAGTGTCAGCGAAGAGCCGGCCCTTGTTAATTACACCTCAGCAGTCATTATCTCCACAAAGAAAGAAAGAGAACAAATAAAAAGGAGAGTATAAAAGCAATAAAGAGAGACAGTTGCCGGTCAATAGTGTCTCTCTCGGTCCTGTGAGACCGAGGACCACTCTGCAAACAGAATATGAAGCGTGGAAGCAGTCCAAGGGCGCGCTGTTGAATAACACCCAGGTACCCCAAACGCAGCCAGATTTAGCATAAATATAGAACAGTATAGCTCCGGATGCCCTCGCTGCTGTCAGCTCATTAACCCCGTCAGAGAGAGCGAGACTCCAAAGGGAGTTATCAAAGAGAGAAACAAAATGGACGGCCATGCAAGGTGGAGGGCACGTGCAAAAGGAACCTTGAGATATATGCTCAAAGTCGAGACATACAGTATTGCTTAGCTGGAGATTAGCGTGACATCGGAATTTGTGCATCTGTATTCTTTTGTGGCGCGTAGCTTTAAATTGAAAGAGTTACATTGACATTTTACATTTACAGCATTTAACAGACGCTTTTATCCAAAGCAACTTACAATTAGTACATTTGTCAACAGTTGAACCGTTTATCCACCAGTTTTGCAAGTAGATAACATTCTCCTAGAATAAGGACAACATCATGTAACAAGGTCACCTTACCTATGCGTTTTTACAACATTACTCGAAGGTTGATCATTTACTCCTTAAAACAGTTTACTAATTAAAATAAACAAAGTTATCATTCACACTTTAAGTTTCCAATCTTCAAACAGTAAATAATTGCTAAAAGTGCTTAAAATTTTAAGAGCTGATCCAGCAGAGTAGAAGGTTTTTTTTTATTTTTTTTAAGAAAGGGTGGAAAGGAGGATATAATAAGGATTGTTAGTATCATTAGTGCTATGAAGTCGAGAGATCGGTGGCCGAGGTACCGAGATGGAGTTTGAAGAGTTACATTGACTTCTAAACATGGCTTGCGTACCATTGTGTGTCACGCTGATGTATGCGAGCGGTGACCCAAACGCAGGACAGAGCACGGGAGGCAGGCAGTGGTGTACAGGGTTTAATCAAAAGTAA